>JAQFXV010001836.1:0-12108 GCA_034694065.1 Camisia spinifer | reverse complement strand
TATTTTATTGCAATTAATTGAAAAAGTTGAAAACTAGTCAACACATATGCGAATGATAAGTTCCATAAACTTTACGCAATTTTAGTGTTAACAAAATTTTCATTTATGAACTGCAATAAAAATAGTTGATCTGAAGGCACAGCTCAAGAGTAGACTATTTAAAGGAAGTATTTGAACGTTTGGCGACATCTAAAGTATATAATAATAGAAGTGTTAGTAATAAATGACATCACATAATGAGAGCCAATGAGAGGAAGGGATCGCATAAAAGCTCACATAAAGCCTATTTCTAAACGTTTCGCCCATTTTTGTTATGAGTTTACACTTAAATTGAATTCAATGTATTTTTGTTATTAATATGATTGATATGATTGTTATGATAATTATTTAATAAGAAAGATATTGATATAAATGAAAAGATTAATAAATGGCAGGAAATAATGAATATTCAGAAAAGATGGGAATTGAAAGACAAATGACTTATGAATGTATTTGTGGCGAAGGGTTTACTGATAAACAGTTTTCAATACAATGCGATTATTGTAAAGAATGGTTTCACGGCTTCTGTGTTGAAATCGAAGAACTAATAGCTGAAGAGATTGAGAAGTTTTATTGTCCAAAATGTGTGTCAGTTATGGGACAATCGATTGTATATAAAGATGAGACGAATATTCACAGACATAACAAAACGGAATTGAATCCAAACCATAAACCGACTCAATCGGGAACAAAACTATTTATCGATAATCTGAAGTCTCAAACATTTATTGACGCAAAAAGTAATGAATCAGTCATTAAACAAATGAGAGGACAACAGATGTCTTTCAAAGAACTTCTATTGAATGGTTTCGAAACTCCTATTTTAGTCGAATCCAGAGATGGTTTGGAACTCATGGTCCCAAACATTGATTCATTTGGTTTCGAATCAATTCTCGATTACTATTCAGCTGATTATCCATTAGATGTAATAGACGTGAGACGACAGTTAAATATTAAAATGAAAATTAAAGACTTTGTAAATAATTTAAAAACTGATTTAAATCAACGAAAGAATGTCTACAATTGTATAAGTCTTGAAGTATCGAACAGTTCATTATCGTCTTCAGTTCGAGCGCCGAGTATTGTAAATAAGCTTTCATGGGTTGAAAGCTATTGGCCTCGCGTTGAACAGAGACCAGCAGTTTCTAAATATTGTCTCATTTCAATGCAGGACTCATTCACTGATTTTCACATTGATTTCGGGGGAACTTCTGTTTGGTATCACGTATTGAGAGGAGAGAAAATATTTTATATAATCAAACCCACAAAAGATAATTTACAGCAATACGAAAAATGGATGGCTTCGAGTCATTCGAGTGAAAAACTTTTCTCAACATGTGTTGACCAGTGTTATAAATTGAATTTAACCGCAGGTCAGACTCTATTCATACCCACGGCTTGGATTCATGCCGTTCTGACACCTCAAGACACTATTGTATTCGGCGGAAACTTTTTGCATAGTCTTAACATTTCATTACAGCTACAGATCAGAGAAATGGAACAGAGAATTAAAACTCCAGACAAGTTTCAGTTCCCATTTTTCGAACTGACCCACTGGTACGCGGCTCCAAATGTTCTTAAACTACTTCAGGATAGTCTCAGACAGAGTCCACCCAAACATTTAGTGACTGGAGTGACAGCACTTATACCTCAATTGCGTTTATGGTATAAAAAGAGTAAAGAAAACCAAAACGATTACCAGAGCTGTACTTTAGCCCCAAGAGGTTTCAATTGTATTAAATTAATTAAAGATCTAAATATGACTCTAAAGAAAGCCGATCGTAAATTAGAAGGACTTCCTTTAGTTAAGAAAAGAGGAAAATCTTATAAAAGCTTTAATCTTGAAGCTGATCTTCGCTCAAATTCAGTTCAAACCACTGCCAAGTCTTCTGATAAAAGTTTGCCTCAAAAAAAATCGAAAATTAGTGATAAAGATAAGGAAAGTCGACTAGAAATAGATGAACGATCACTAGTAGTCGACGACTCTTCAAAAGCTGCTAATAAAAGATTAAGAACTTCTTCGACTGAATCTGAATCTAAGGGTTCTCTAAAACTGAAGCTTTCGATTACCGGCGCTAAAAAAATATTGGAAGAGAAAGAAATGTCTTCTAATTATGATTTTTCAATAGATTCCTCGAATGAATTGAGTAATAATAGTAACGGAGGATTCCCTTCACTCAAGTCTTCCTCAAATCAAGACACAAAGTCTGATATTAGTTTTGAATCAACCAAAAAACTAAAAACAAAACGGAAGCAAAAGAAAGCAAAAAATGATCAACATTTTGATGATGAGATTGAAAGTATGGTTAAGGGGAGGCCAGAAGATGACGATTATATTTATCTTGATTTGGAGACACCCGATGACGAAGAATCTAAAAATAAGCCCAAAACAAAAGACGAATCATGGAATCCAAAGGCTAAATGTATGATCAAATCAACACCAAAACCTCCGCGACCGACAAGAGATAATGCAAAGAGAGATGTGGTCGAGTCGAGCATTGCTAACGCGGCCGCAAAGATGGAAAATATGCGCCAACCCAAGAGATCTTACAATAGGAAAAAACCAAAACAACCCAAATCTTCGATTACTAGCATTCAATCGATTTCATCGAATCCTATTTTCGATTCAGAAGAGAATCCTAGCGTTTCATCAACTTTTGTAAACAATCCGTTAAGTATTAATACCATTTCTTCAACAAAGCCTTCATTAAATGTGACTCAAGTTAATAAAAGACCGAAGAAAGGACTCGCGACTCCCAAACAGAGAATCGCTAAAAAGTTGAAGATGACTACCAATCGAATACATAGCTTTTCAAATAATTAACTTATTTATAAATAGTTTATCGACTTTTCTAGCAATTTGCGAATGACTGCCACTTATTGTTTTCATTATTAGTTTTTTCACCCTTAAACTCAACTTAATTTAAAATAGAATTTCTTAAATCTTATTAAAAGCTCTCCAAATAGTTAATTTAAAAACAATTCTAAAAATAATTTATTATGTATATCACTCACCCATTTATTTATATTAATTTCTTTACCATATTTACGAATTGACGATTCTTATGATTTCAAACAAATTCCTTTATTTCACTATTTATTTAATTAATATAAAAATCCAAATTAATAAAAATGAATTTTTGTCACAATTTAGATAGTTTTTCATTATATAAATACAAAATTTACCTTAAATTGGATTCAATTCGATTAATTGTCGAGTTATAAGTCGAGTCGATATGATTGTTGCCAATCATTTGTCTAATTAAATAACAGATAATTATAAGAATAATAGAAAAGAGTAAATAATTTTGAATAATTGTTAAACACTTACAAATGGATGGTTGAAATGATGGGTTAATGCAATGTTATAATTATATAACATATAACATGAGGAATCCTCTCCACCCTCTCTTTGAAACCCCAAGACCTTTAAGTTCGTACTGAATATCTTGAACCAAATTGATGCGTAAAATTGTTGATTACTTTGTTTGTGAGCTAAAACTTTCAGCTCGTAGTTTTTGGAATGATTGTAGAGTACTTTGGCTTTGGTTTGGCCCAAACCTTAGGCTCTATATTTATCTCAACCGTTTAGAGAGACTTAAAGGTTGACACCATCAAAAACCAGAAAAAGATAGCTTTAAAAGAAATACAGAGAAATGGATTTAATATTTGTCTGGTTAGCATTTGGAGGAGTTTTCATAAGTATATATGTATTATATATATAAATGCGCAACACTTATGCTGAAAATATTTTCATTCTAAACATAACATTTATACACTACTTGTCTGGCATTCAATTTAAAAGTATTTCTGAAAAGTATAAACGAAAAAAATTCACGAACTGTTTCATATTCTTAAATAAATCGCATTTTATTGAATACAAGATGTGTTTATTAATTTTGGGCACTTTTTATCAATTAATCTTCAAATGATTAGGGCGTTAAACATGTGATTAAAAAATTAAATACCATTATCACTGATATTCACTATTAGTGTAACTACAATATAAACATTTCTACTTTATATGTATACCTCTATATCTCATACCTTTTCATAAATATGACGCTCAAAATTGCTGAGTTTGAATGGCCTTCTCTGACGTTACGCTTTTACGTCAGATACCAATTGTGTGGATCCTTTTATTTCAATCTCTAAATAAGGCTGCAATTATACCAAACAACTCATACAATTAACTTTAACGACTAATTAATAGTTATTTACTGTCTTTGAGACCTCAAATTTAGTTCAACTTATTATCTAAATAAATATTTTAGTTATCAAATCTTTACAACTTTATGATTAATTTCGAAATTTAAGATTTCCCAAACTTTTTTCAACAGATCTATCAATAACTTATTCGAAGTATTTCTTAATATTTCACAAAACACAAGTTCGAAGTAATTCAGAATGAATCACATCCTTAGAAAAGTTATCAATGAAAAGGCTTGTTCTCAATGAGTGTTCATTAGAAACCCTAATTTTAATGCCAGTTCTGATTTGGTTTTGTTGTTCAACTAAAAAGTTTGTCTATTTTCTTTTTACTTCTTAATTGACTTCTAATAAATAAATAAAACCGCGCAATAAATATATGTCGAAACGATTAAATTATAATAATATAAAACTAGTTTTAAAGATTTGTTGTTCAATATCAATACCTTATAATTTGTAGCCAAAGTTTAACCAATTGTTGCCAGTCTGATAATTAACCATTCGAAAGCACTTCAATTATTTACATTCTTGTGATTTTGTTTACGCATCAATAGTTCTCAAAAGTTATTAATCAATAGCCCAAAGTTTATTATCATTTCATGGTTTCTCATGTACTTTAATTGTTGAGAATCACACATATCAATGATTTTCAAGTCTTGACCAAAATTAATTTCATGTTGTTGTCTGTCGGCTATAGAGAACAAATACATTATACAAGTTATATAATTGAAATGGTCTGTGACTTAGCATAAAATAACATAATAAAAATGAAAGAAAATTCAGACTTCAAAGGATTAATAAATTTTTTTGAATACTTGTAACTTAAAAAAACTCGAGTCAACAATTTATGGTATTCAACACAATACCAGTTTTAACTAAACATCATAAAAAATTAATAATACGATTCCATAGAATGAGACTGCATCTAAAGGGTCATTGACAAACTGTTTTACGCCCTCTCTCTCTCTCTCTCCCTCTCTCTCTCTCTCTCTCTCTCTCTCTCTCTCTCTCTCTCTCTCTCTCTCCTCAGTCAAGAAATACGATATCTTTCAATATAACCCAAATCATGAATATTTCAATCTTCGTATTTTGACTGTTAATTTTGTTTAATTGAATATTCACAAGAGTTCCTCCTTTTGATAGAATAGTTTGAAGGAAATAATCTCATAAAAGATAATCCCATTCTTTACATTTCCTGTTATTAATACTAGTCTTAATCGGCAATTAGTACATAAATTTTGATGTGATAATTATTCATGTTATGCATAAGACATTTCATAGAAAAAAGGTTATATTCCAAATATTTTCAAAACTATTTGATGTTTAGAACCAGTTTGTGTTACTTTAGCTGAAATAATAAATTTAAGACGAAAAAAGTTAGAGTAAAATCTCTTTTGATTGAATGAGTATTTTGGCGATAGGTTTGGGTAATTGATTCTCATGGAAAATAGGAAAATGTGTTCCACAAATATTAGAAGATGTTATGCAGAAAAAGAAAGAGATGCCGTAAATAGAACGGGATGGGTGTGGGCACTAAAGATCGGCACTAACATTGATACTAGCATTGGCACTAAGATTGGGCACTAAAACCTCGCCCCTTTCATTCATGAAGTATTTTCTACTTTTCTTTCCTTCGCCTCTTCACCAAAAAGCATGAGAACGAGACATTTCCCATAAGCGAACACCATAAGCATCAAAAAAATCTCCTTTAAATATCAAATTCAGTTTTCCAATAGAGCCGCTCTCTTCAAAAGCAAATCTCATCAAATAAATTAAGCAAATTTTCATATTCAAAACTTATTCCAACTCCGAATTCAAATCACACGAAAGCCAATGGAATACTACTATTATATATAAAAACTAAAAACGAGCGGTTAAAGACCCTAAAAGTATTGCATCAATGCTGTAATAGTTATCATCATTTACTCTGTATAAGCTATGCGTCATTCCGGAAGAACTTAATCATGATAAAGATTACTATAATGGATGTCAATATAATTCAGCACAATTCTCTCTCTGTCTACTTCACTATTGTTAAAAATAATTCAAATTTTAAGGAAGAGTTACATAACAGTATAAATACAATCTCAGTCTGTACTGTACTTAACATTTTAAGGTATTTCCATTTGAGAAAAAATATCTTTTTATATCTCTGTCTTATTTTTGCATCAATTTCTTCCTCAAATCTTGATTCAAGAATTAATAATATTTTACAATATCATTGAGTAATTTAATGTTCAAGAAAAATAATTATAAAATAATTTATTCAAACAAACTATAAAGAATTTAATATAAAACAAAATAACTTTTTAATACCTTAACTGATTAAAAGCAAACTAAGTTAACATAAATCTAGTCTTATATATTGAATCGTTGATAAATTCAATTATCAAAAATATTAAGATAATACGTAAAAAATGAATCGAAATGAACTCAAGTGATAAGTTTTGAAACATTTGATCAATAAAGAGAATAAAAAATAATTTAATAGTAAGAGCTGACAAAATGAATTCATTCCTACCGGTATTTGCGAGTATACATGTATTGTATTATTAAGTTTTCAAACAAATTAATTGCTTCCTTTACTACAAAATACCAGCCATTAAGTAACACAAAATATAAAATCATTCTACTATTTGTAGAATTAGTAAATTTAGTCTTAATTATTAGACATTATTATTAGAAACAATTATTAAACTAATATAATTTGTTGTAGTGAACACTCAAAAACAAATAAAATCATAACTTAGACATTAATAGAATGGTTGTTTTGCGTCATATATCGAATAACTCACTCTACGATAATTGAATGTACTCTACACTACACTCACAACTCACTACTCAAAAGTATTCCAACTGTTTATTGAAGGAAAAAATGAATGAATGCTGAACAAACTTGTAGTGCAAAACCAGTTTAATTTATTAAAAAAATATGGCATTGCAAGAAATAAGGAGTTTCGAAGTAAGCATTTCTTGGCAGTCAGGTATTTCTTCGCGATTCGAACCTTAAACTTCGCTAAGCTTTAAGACCGGATATAGAATAAAGTTGAGTAACTAACTTATTAAGGTTTAGACCACACATGATGGAATTCGGACGATTAACTTTCCGATTTTCATACAAATATTATAATATCAATTGTCGCTATATTTTCTAATTAATACTTTAACGGCTTTATTAAGAACTTCAATTTTACCTCAAAATAGTTTCGCACATTTCTCAATCAATTATCAAAACTCAGCTATTTGTCAAATTTTAAAGATATTTTGTAAGATATTTATTTTGATAAAAGTTCAACTTCACGAAAATATGTTAAAGGATGCAAATCTAGACTTGAATGGCTTTTCTCCTATCGTTATTTTTTTAAATTTTGAATAATTAAGTTATATATCTGTCTGAAGTTTGGAATACCTGTATCTGATAGTGTTGTCTTATTTTCAAATCAAAATAGAAATCAATGTTCTTTTTTAGCTTAAGGAACTTAAATAAAAATAAACTATTTTCTTATGAATATTTCTTATTATAGCTGTTGAGCGAATGACACGAAACTGTTAGTAAAATATTTGACGATCGAATGTAAAGCGCGAATCTTGAAAAATATTATGATTTAAAGGAATTAAATATAGAAAATATAGAAAAAGCGTTAATATTAAGAATAATTGAAGTGATGATAATAATAAGTGAAGCGGAGTTGCCTGAACTAACGCGAATAGACTTATGAATTGGTTGGTTGAGCTGCTGCTGGCATTTATGCCGTCCAAACTAACTAACTTTGGACCACCGCTTCATAAGTCGATGAACCCTCTAAAGCATGCAGCGGTCGTGAGAAGGAATTTCTCTATATGTTGTATATAACCGCCCATTTTCTCCTTTAACACAACTCAAATCATATAATACATACTTTACAACAATCATTTCTCATCATATTTAATATTAAATCACATTTCAATTTTAATTCTTTATGAATCAGTTAAGAATGCTTCAAATTATGAAGTCATTCGACTTATCATTGATATGTTATCAATAATTCAAATAACTTTATGATTGCGTAACTCAATGAATGATATGTTTCTTTTAAATAAATTATTTCTAAATTTTATAAATATTTGATGACGAATAACTCATTTGAAGCGTATAATGAAATGTCTTTATATAAATTTGAAAATTTGTAAATTTGATGTTTATTACATAAATCAAATCAGATCGAAATTATGAGATAAATCGGAAGTCTAAATAAAACTTTTATTAATTTAATAGATAAAAGTGTTTCCCATCGAATCGATTTGATGCTTCTCACAAGAATTTAAATAACTTCTTAACTGTTATTGAATTTGTTGAAATCAGTGATAACTTTGAGCATTTGATCTTAAAATTGATGCATATTTGTTATAGTGATGAAAGAATGACTCAAATTCATTAGAATTATTCACTGCCAGCTATAATAATTTGAATAAATTTTCACATAAGACCCAAAGGCAATATACATGCATCGCATATTTCTATAAGTAAAACAAATAACTTATAAAATTCTTTGAAAAAAGTTTCATTTAAGCCTGAAATGAACGAATGCATTGGCCGTGAATATGAAACAACTTTTAATGGTAATAAACGCTGAATTAGACGCCGCATAATTAGAGGCAATAAATGTATGATCAAATGTTTAATATTCTCTGAGGTGGTTAAGAATCTTCTATTATTAATACCAATAAAACAGAAAAGTTTCTTTAATCAGACATTTGCCGAAATATTTATAGTTGAGGTAAAGTTATTTAACATGTTAAAATATTTGTCTTTAAACTATAAATTGTAACAATTTTTACCATCCGTCTCAAATATAATGCAAAATTGGTATTTTCAAAAAATTGACTCATTCCTGATTTATATTCATTTTATGTCAATAATTGTTTTCTGTCTGGTATTTCATAAAGTATTTCGTTAGACATGACATCCGAATAATTTTAGTCTAAAACAAATTCCATTCAAAAAATAGAGTTTGAAAAAACTCGTCTACTTTTTAGAGTGAAAAGTTCACAGTTCAATGAATATAAAAGGTTAAGATTGTATTTCGTAAGTTATAAAACTTTTTTTAATTTAATCAAAACTGAAGACAAGTTTCGCATAAAAGCATTCTGTGATAGCAATTAAAATTTTGCATGAAATTTGATTTAATCTGATAATTATAACAATGGTTTGCGAATATGTTGAAATGTTGACTAAAAATAGTTGAGTGAATGAATACAAACTGAAACAAACCTGTCAGACATTTAAATTGCGCAATAATGTCGCTATTATTATCTTTTCGTGCTTACGATTTAGTGTCAGCGTCCTTTTGTTATCTAACAAAACTTAAATAGTTGAGTCACTACAACCAGCCTAAACTCAAGTTCATTATTACAGCGGCATTTCTCTCGTCTTGTGTAGTCGAGTCGAAAATATAGCTTATTTTCGATATAAAGATAATTATTTTGGTTATGCATAAGCTCTGATTGCCAACAGTGACAGGCATTGCCATTACTTTAAATACGAAATGATCATTACAATTATTATATGACCATTTCCTACTCTTTTTATTCTCTCTCTCTCTCTCTCTCTCTCTCTCTCTCTCTCTCTCGCCTTTTATCTTTTTCTCTTTCTATTGAAAATGTGATTATTATGTCTAGCAATTAGTTCCAGTGAAATACTTTTAACATTCAAGCATAAATATTAACTATAATAACAACATTGACTTTAAATTAATCAAAAAGTGCGGCAACTTTTGATAATTTTAAGTTCGATATAAAAGCCGCACTCAATCAACATTTAACAAAAATTTGGACTCTAAAACATTTAAGGCTCTTGATTATAATGAATTAATAACTAAGCCTAAAGTTATATCAGTTTAATAATTATTAATTTAAAAAACAGCTGCTTTTACTCACCCATTGATTTGTGAAAAACGATTTGACAATGTTTGCAATTATATGAAATGTTGTTCATGAGATTATTCGGAAATACTGTACACCGTTAGTAACCAAGTCTATTGAGAGAGTGAAAGAGTTGGTATTTTTGCCATCACATTCTTCATACTCAACATTTATATGATAAAAGAGCAGTTAAAAGGACCAAATTGTGAAATTTTGATGCGATTCCGGCACAAATAAAAAATATGCTGAATAAATATAACATATATTCTTGATTTTTCCACTCTTGACTGTATAAGTTTTTTCTAGTATTTCCTCTCATTGATAATTGCTTTGACTTATAAGTTATTGCTTGAATTGTTGATAAGAGCGCAGATGGTTTAATGCGGTGAATGACGCGGACAGAAAACATTTTTAATCGACAAAAGGCGGCCACCATTGCCTGTTCTGTAGATGTGATAAATAAATGCTTGAAAGGGCTCAAAAGTTGATCTCTAAGAAAGTTATGATAACGCGGCGCTCACTTTAATCCAGTATACATTTAAAGTTTAGTTTTTGAAAAGCTCCTTAAGTTATACCAATTATGATTTCTGTTGCAAAAAATGATAGATAAGCTTTATATTTGAGATTTAACATAGAAGTTGTGATCTGATGAGAAAACTTTAGTAAAAAGATGATATGAGGCAATCAAATATCACTCGTGTGAAGCGAGACATGAAGTTCTAGCCTGACCGCAGCGAGAGTGCCATTGAATATACAGTAGAAGATAATACTGAAACTTGTCTCATCACCGGTGAGGTTAATGTAACGTCTAGTTTCAATGACACCTCATAGCATTACATAACATTATTGCCCAAGCCTTCCAATACATACCTGATTCCAGTGCCAATTGATCATCAAAAAAATTCCGAACACTTCTTCGGCACTCTTTAAAAGAGTTTCTCTCTTCAACTATCTCTCATTCGCAAATCGCAAGTTTACAATAGCATTGCAAAAGTGCAAACCAAGTCAAAGCTGAAAAAGAGAATGATGTTTTGGAGCGATAGTGCATACACCCCACCCGAGTCAACATTTCATTGGTCGTACACTCGTATTAACATTACTCGCATTCTTTGCATGCCGTAAAACAGGTACTCGTGGTCGGTAGCAAACTATGAACTACTCATACAAAACAGGACTATAGCTTATAAAGAGGAATAAGGGAAACACGCCGTAAGGAATAATGCGACCGACACTCAAATGCGCCAAAAATTCTACAAACTCTTGGGTTAAACATTTATTTTTATATCATTTTTCTCGCCTTAATCACAAATATTAATCCTTCGTTAATACATATTTCAAATGCTTAATATCTTTGATAGTTGAGGTTTAAAATCAACCTTATTTTCAAACTTGTGAGCCATTCATTATGCTATTATTGGATGACCCCTAGGATTGCAGATTTCATGAATGAAAGTTAAATACAGTTCAAGATTCCAACTAAACATGACTTTTATACACACGCATAGGCGGGTGTGTACCGGATATTTACAATTTAGAGTACCAAAAAGGTCTTTTGGTGGGAAAATCTGCTGTTTTATTTTTTTTGTTGCAAACTTTGATTGATAAAAGAGATAGTTTCACAATAGAATTCAACACTTAATTATAACTTTTAAAATAATTGAATTTTCAAACTTTTTACACATAGATCTTGTTGATTAAAATTGAATGAATTAAAATCTCATTTTAAACTTTACATAACTTTTGAATAACTCTCTTATTTTGTGATATATTAAGAGAATTAAAATGGGTTTTGATATTTGGATTTATGATGAGATTGTGTTTCTGATATTTTGAGATGGAATTGAATGTTATCTTTGGAGTTAATTGAATGGATTGCGGGGTCTTCAGAAAGTGGCTCAGGTTTAGTTTGAACTTAAACTGAAAAGTCTTAACACCGGTTGTGGAGTGGAGTTAAGTTGA
>JAQFXV010001835.1:0-12109 GCA_034694065.1 Camisia spinifer | reverse complement strand
CCAAAACTTTCTCAGCGAAAGTCAAGTTTCTAGAAATTTTCCAACACTATTACTACGACATTAAAATTGATTTGAGTTGACAGTGAGTTTAATTTCTTATTTGTTTAGGAGTTTTATCATCTATCTGGTTCTAGTTTGAGCCAAATTTTTATTTTAATGTTAGATAAATCGATAAAATTATTACATAAGAATCAAAAGTTGAATTTTTACTTTAATTTGACTGAAAACTTGAATTTTAGTTGTGAAGACTCTTCAGGTTTGGGATAAAATATACTATCTCTTCTCAAAATGATATGTCAAAAGTAAAATATTTTCATAAGTATACATCTAATGACTTACAGAATATTTGCTAAAATAACATATTCTTATGAAAATTGTATTTTTCTTTTCTTATAAAATCTCGAATTTTATATTTCAGTCAAATTATTAAGTGCTATATAAAACATACGAATTTCTATGAAATAAAATCACAACAAGGTTTGCTTCAATACTTTTGGATATACTTTTATATACTTTTAATAAATATTTTCAAAGACAACAATTTTATTTCATTATAAACTTTTGGAAATTTTTTATTTAACTTGAATTTTTCTCAAAAATTATACTGAAAACCAAAGAATCTTTCCAAAAATCTCGGGGAAAAAGTTTATTTTTTGAAGGTAGGTTCTGAAACTTTACTTAACCCACCCCTTGCTTATGTATGATGTGATTTCATTTGACATTTAGAATTTTTAACATTCTGACTCGAAATTGAATTCCAAATACAGACAGGACCAGAAATTTTTATGGAATATAAGTTTATTTTTCCTAAAAGGACTTATTGAAACAAATTGAGTTATGAATGTATTTGAACTTAAAGTTCAACATTTATCTCTCCAGTCTTCGGTTCTAACCAAATAAAAATCAATCTATGATTATCAGTTTTTACGTTTTCTTCGAATGTCAGTAAACTTATTCAAGAAAAAATATAAAGCATTCTTCAGAGAGTAAACATATTGAATTAAAATATACCTGACTTTTTGAAATGTTTTTTATCGGATAAAAGTTTATTATACTGTATACAGAATCAGATGTAATTAAGTTGTTGACAATTTCATCAAACATCAAATTTAGAATAAACTAATTTGAATTCGACTCAACTAATGAAATATATTAAGTTTTCTGATGAATTCATAGTTCTTTAAAATTTGAAAGAACTTTAGCTTTTGAAGAAATTAAGTGATGAGATGCATAAAAATATGATTAATTCTTAAAAAAGCTTTTCAATCGCATTATGAAAGTGAAATCGAAAATATTTGAAGAATTTATATGTAAATTTTATTCAATGCTCCTGAAGGTATGAGTGAAACATTTTAAAAAGAATAATTTACATGAATATATTGCAGTTTCAACTCAAACTCAACTTAAAATTGATTTTTCATTCTTTAAAGATTATTTTACAAAAAACATTTCTCATATTTTCACTTAAGCATTGGTTAATCAAGTATATTAAATTCATTTAATTCACATTGATTGGTAAGCAGAAGCTTCGGAATAAGTCAAACTAAATTTTTTATTTTGCGAATATATATTTTCAACATATTTTTTCAATCAAATAAATTTTCCGGAACTTTCAATTAATTAACTAAACCCTTAAATCGACTGAAGGTTTTAATAATAGAGAGGATTTCAGTTGCATTTTATCTAAATTAAATTTCCTGTATATACAAAAAAGATGAAAAACTTTTTCGGAAAGAATTTGATATTGAAGAAGACTTAAAATATTTAGTATTATTCGGTGGAAATCTGATGCAACAATTATTTTGAAAGGTTGTTTTCAGAAAATTTTCAAAGAACAAGCAAGTTTTGAAATAATTAAACGCAACAGTGATTTAATATTTCTTTATTTTTATACTAAAAGCCTTTTCCAATAAAATTGCACTAAAATTGTTTCATAAGAAGAAAATCAAATTTTTAGCGAAAACAATTAATGTAATGCTGTTTTTCGTTTAATAGAATATTCTATAATAGTTATTATTGAATCATTATTTTTTATCTTGAATAATATGAAAATAAATTTATATAATGCATGAAATGCTGGTTTAGTTCCTAACTTAGAAAAAATGAAAAGATTTTTCTCGAGATTTTCTTAATAAAATTGAAGAGAAGATTGAATATTAACTGATTATATCAAAGATTATATTTTCATTCTATTGACTTTTATGTTGTTTTTAAAATGTGAAGCAATTCTAGCGAGAAATTAAGCCAGTGATCAGCTTAGGGAGTAATCAACCAGTAATGATATTTGCAAAATTCAATCGAACCCATTAATTATTAGCTTAATTTTCATGACTTCAAATTGATTTTTAGTGACAGCAACAGATGATTTAAAGTTTGAATCCGTTAAATTAGTTGGAAAAGATTGACCACAGTTTAAGATGCACTTTCACGTCATCATTCTATGTCATTACCGATTTCAATCTTATTCATTAAAGCATAAATTGTAAGGACAAGTATTTTTGTCAACTGATTGAGATTCTTAGAAGGCATAGCCTCCGGGTGATAATCGATTTCATTCTTCTGGTTCTATTTAATTTAAAGTTCATATAATTGAGTTTCCAAAAGTGCAAAAAATTTCGGTGTTTGGCCAGATGTAGCATGGTGAATTAATTTTTAAAATTTTAGATTTAAAACTAATTTTGTTTTCCCTTAAAGTTTTATACTGTTGGAATCTATTTCGAATTCAAGCAAACATGAAATATTGAGAATTAATTACAGTTTGAGGAGAAAATGTATTCAAACTGTAATTTTTTCTCAATAAACCATATTTGCATGAATTCAAAATAGATTCGAACAATATAAAACTTTAATGGAACACAAAGTTACAGTTTTAAATTTAAAATTTTACAAATTAATTCACCATGCTGCGTCTGGCCATACTCGGAAATTTTTTGCACTTTTGGAAACTCAATTATATGAACTTTAAATTAAATTGAACCAGAAGAATGAAATCGATTATCACCCGGAGGCTATGCTTTCTTAGTGTCGTCTTACAGACTGAGCCAAACTCAACTTTCCAGGGGATCGGCTTTCAGTACTTCACAAAATTTTGAAAGGGGGTTGAATTCTCGAAAAAGCGAAATCCCAAGCACTGCATTTTGATATCTTAAATCCTAGAGGTTTCTCATTTTTCAACTTTTCCAGTTTCTAAGTCAATAAGTATCAAGATTTTATGTTTTTATTAATGCTATTTCAGCTTCATTACTAATCTTTAAAACTGTTTCACTCTTTTTATAACACATATAATATGAAGGACTTTATTTGAAGCTTTATTTTCTAAAAAGCTTTAAGAATGTTTCAAAAAATCAAAGGGTATCGAAATATCATCGTTTACGAAAACAATTCATTAAATTGTAGAAATCGAAGAAAAAGTTTAAGAGTATTATTTTCCGATTTTGTCAGTACACAAATCCCAAAAACACCTTCTTGTAAAGCACTGGAAAGTAGATTTTATTCAATAAAAATTGAATAAAAGCCTTATATTTCAGTAAAATCAATCCAATTAACGTAAAACAACGAAAGAGTAGTTTGAATGAACAATAATAAAATTATTTATGGAGATATAATTATTATACTAATACTAAGTGCTGACATAAACTATAATTAGATCCGATTTCAACACTCGAAAAAGTTCACAATAGATTAGATTTCAATAGAAAATTATGACAAATTATTATTTTTCAAATGGATTTTTCAGATAGATTTTCTAGAATCTGATAAACTTGAATAGTTTACTTTTTCACAGTTTCACAGTTCCACAGTTTTTCTTTCATTGAATTATGTCTTTGAAAGTTACATTAAATCAGTTGAATAAGTATCAGTTTAATAATATTTTTAAACCTAAATCATATGAAATTTTTCAGTAATTTATTCATTGAATTCACTGATATAACAGCTAAACCAACCCAAAAATAAAAGATGCTTAAGAGTAAATTTTCAATATAGTGTACCCATCAATTGTCTTTAGCTCTTTTTATCGTGACTAACTTAATTTTTATGGATTAGATATTCTTATAATAAAATAGAGCAAATCTTAGTAATAAACATATTATGGCCAAAGTCATAATTTCATCAACTCATTAATTGACTTATAAGTAAAAAGTTTTTTTTCTCGATTCGAATGATAAATTCTTAATAAAACATTGATGCTCTTTTTTGCCGAACAGAGTCATTTCTCTTTCTTTTCATGCAATTGAGGAAATTATTATTTTTTATAAAAAGTTTTGTGGAGTGATTATAAACTGTAAGAAATAATACATTGCTATACTTGTAAAAATTCATTTTAATTCTTTTACTTTTAAATAAAAGATATTCTCAAATATGCTAAAAGTCCTATTTTTCAGTAATCTTAATGTGTGAATGTATTAATAGTTTCTTCAGTTGAAATCGGAACCAAAACTAAGACCGAGTTTTATTCAAAATAACTCTTCGTATTTCTGTGAATCGAGATTACCTTTAAGTTAATCTTCTTTAAATTCTCGCTATTAAGTAAACCTTTAGTATTTTCTATTGATCTTCACTCCAACTATATCTGTTCAAAGAATATTCCCGAAGAATTTTCGATTTTGTGTCAAATGACTAAAATCTGATTTGTAATAAAATACTGAATGAGGAACTACACTAACAGGTATCTCAATAGTATTCCGATTCGTAAAAGGTTTCTTTATTCAGATTTTTTATCAAGCTTGAGGGCTAAAATGTTTTTCCATAGTAGGTGTATTTTTAATACGATTTTCAATAATCCATCTCAAAGACTTTCAGTGGAAAGAAATCTTGACATATTTTTCACGAATTATTCGTATTTTTGGCATTTCTTATAATTACAAATGTTTTAAACCAAATTTACGATTATTTTAAACTGATTGTAATTTCATAGAAATAATTCAGAATGAATTTTTAAATTTAAGCTTCAATGAAAAAATTTACAAAAGTTGACTTTAATCGAGTTGTAATAATTGGTTGTTTAAAAAATGTTTGATATATTTTCCCATTTTTTTACCTTTGAAGAAATAATTATATCTCACACAACATAACGAACAAAATAACGATATTCTAGTAATGAACGCTTCAGGTTCGAGAGCATAAAATTACTATTAAATAAAAAGTTAAGTATGAATAAAGCTTTTATTGATGTTTTCAACAAATAAGGTTAGTTGAAAAGCAAATGAGATATTGAACCCCGAGTTCCTTAAAACAGAATAATGTTCTCTCTTTTATCGGTTTTCAGGGCTTGAAAAAAATTAATGGTTTGAGTATCCATTTGAGCTTTTATTTTATGTGTATTGAGTAATTACAAGAATGAAAAATGAAATCTCATTTATTTTCTTCATCATTTTGATAACGCTTCCAATCATTCAATACAATCCATTATAAGTCGTTTTTCCAACAAAAAACAATCAAAAATAATAACTTTTTTCTTTGTTAAATAAGAATTTTTATTCGTAAAGAATTCAAATTTCAAACTTGAAATTCTTTCTTTGTTAGTAATTCAACGTTAATTATTTACCTCATTTATGAGTAAATAGGGATTTGAATCTTTCAAAATCCTTATTCTGATTTATTAAGCCTCAAACCCAAAAAACTTATTCGAATTTCATGTCATTATTTAGGATTTTTGGTTACTTTTCTTAATACTCTTATTATTGAGCAATACATTTGATTTGATTCTTTCTCTATTTCTTATGCTTATACTTCCATAAATCCAACCAATTAATTATTTGAAGTATAATTCTAAGAAATGCTCAATTATACGGATTCAATCTTGAAAAGCTTATTTATAAACTTAACTTTTCATAAATTTCTCTTAAGGATAACTTTAAGTATAAGTTGTATTTTAAATTCCAATTCATTGCAAGCACAGAATTTCGAAATTTGATTTGAAATCAAATCTAATACTCTTATTAAAAGCAAATGATTTATCGCATTCGTATGATTTCAAGAGCTTTATTCTATTTAAACATATAATTTATTGATTGTGACACTGAATTAGATAGCATATAATACAGATATTTCAGACAATTCTATCATATTTTTTGTAAGCTTACACTTTTATCTTATTTTCTAATAATACGATTATGTAATGATATAAAAGTGTAATTTCGTAACAAAAACTTTCATTAAACATAATAACAGATGCTCTAAATGTTAAGGTTCTTCATGGGAAGCATAGGTATCAAAACAACAACAGGAAAATTCCAAATTAATAGTGAAGTTTCCGGTTATATCAGTTTTATAATAATCTTATTAAGAAAGTTGAATCTCAAGAGTTGTCAGAAAAGAGACATGAATGCTCTCTTAATACTGTGATCACTATAGCTACTAAACTAAAGCGAATCTGTTGAGAGTTTACTATTCGAAAATATTTATTGCTTTAGTATTGCTTCGTATAAACAGCACCTAAACCTGTGAACCTGCATAGCGTTGTGAAACTAGCTTAAGCCCAATTGGTTGGACTAAAAAAGGTTTCGACGCACTTATATTGTATCAAAACGACGAGTACTATTCAAAAGCATCTCATCATCTTCTCTATCACTTTGTCTTCATTATTAGAGTAGAGAATAACTTACGTCTCAAATGCTTACAGAAAGTATTTTTAAGTGTAGAATCGACCACATGTTGCATTTTTATAATAATTTCCTCTCACTTCTTAAAACATTTTCTATTTGATATGAAAATATAAGTTTCAAATATTTCTTACATCAGCTTTAAAAAAGTTAAGCTTTTCCTCTATTCTCTCCGTTTATCATTTTCTTCACTCGGCTCAACATGTATTCCAAAGTGGTATATATTTTTTGACAATAACAATTTGCCACATGAGCCGTATATAAGCGTATATATGGTGTCAATCAATACCTGAAGTGCAATTTCGGATTAAAAAAGTTCTGCTCAGCTTTAAAAAGAATAAGCGAATCAAATTCGAGAAGACTTTCAATTGAAAAGTGGAGAAATTGCAGATGTTCTTCAAGGAGGAAAATTGTGAAAAATTAAATGATTTCGAATTTTTATCCATTGGATTTATGCTCTTATTGAAAAAATGTATTGAAAATAGTTTTTTAAGTGAATAGGTTTCATGTTTGTTAACAAATAAAAATAAAATCTCAAGTTTTCTTCTCTATGTAGAGAAAGGTTCACTTGAAAGAATACCTTAAAGTGTGAGTAAATGTAGAAAAATGGTTATAAAAGGTAACACTGAATTTTGTTTTGATCTATTTTTCATTCCATCAGTGAATTAATGTTGGATTTTCAGCTCAACTATAAAAAAGACTTTGTTTTTGACAACATTTATTTAAATAATGATATGAAAGATAATATTGTGAAATGTGATTTTCATTTCATATAAAGCGACGCATTTCTATATTAACTATACTTGAAATATTTTCATTCTATCATTGACTTTATGCGCTTCGTTATGTTTTTATGTCTAGAGTTTTGTGAATACCTTAAGGTAAACATGAAAATCATAGTGTTATCAAATGACAAAATCACTTGGATTCGAGTAAATAAGATTTCCCAAAGCAGATGAAATTATATCGACATGATATGTCATTTTCATTTCAAAAATAACTATCAAAAGGTAGTGTAAAAGTGTTTGGTGGAGATATAATAAATCGAAATGCTTCCGGTCAGGTCTTATAGTGTTCGTTTGAAAAGACGAAATCTGGAAACAGTTTCATCTTTTCGCAAAAACTTACAGAGACGTAAATTAGGTGTAACATTAAGTAATGCTTCGACTGCTTCAACTGGTGGTACAGATATTGCATCTAACAGTTCAGTTACATCACAAAAATTAAAAGCTTCGCGAACTAACAGCGCTGGTAGTGATAAATTATCCTTAGTTAGCTCTTATTCTACCCCTAAAACAACTACTACTACTTCTAATACTTCTAAAACTAGTGCTAATATTAATAGACAGCGGAGTTCTAGTCTTATAGTTAATCAAAATAAAGATCAGAAATCGATTGGAATTATTAAAAGTGGTTCGAGTTGTCCGCCATCACCTCTTACAAGAAAGAGCAACGATGACATGCATTCCGCAAAATCATCTAATTTTTCGCGAACTTCCAGTATTCACGCCGTAAAGGAAGTCAGTTTCGCTGAACAGGATTCGCATCGGATATACTTTTCTCCAACACAACCCACAGCTACTGACAATCGGTATGTGTCTTAACCAACATTACCGTTTCTAACGCTTAATTGCAAAAGTATTTCAAACTTCATTTTCATTTAAAAAGGATAAATATTTCTTTGTTGTTATGGCATTACATTATTTAGACTTAATTCGTGAGTCAGAATAATTTCTAATCTCCTGTTTGAAAGCTTTCATTGAAATCGATTAATTATTTCTTTGAAATTAAATTTCTATTAAAATAAGAGAAGAGTTCTTTTTGGAATTGGAGTTTTTATATTATAATATATACGCTGTTTTACTAACAAGTAAGATATCAAATATTTATCAAGAATTTGTGTCATATGAAAAAAATCGTCAATTTCGTGACATAACAAAATAGGTGTATAATAAGTGAAATGGCCTTCAAAATTGCATAACAGTTGAAATTAATTGAACAAGAAATTAGAGGAGTTTGTCAATACTTAAATTAGATTTCCAAAATAGTATGATGATTAATTTCTTTTTCCAAAGCATACTATGCTGATTAGAACAAGTTCAGATACTTAGGTGGTGAGTAGCAGGAAAATCTCATTGAAAATATCTCATGAATAGTAACTTTACTCATTTCTTTTATCATGATATTCCATATGTGGGTGAATGCACTCTAAAACCTACGCTCGTTCAGCAATGATTGGATGGTATTTATGAATGAGAAAATTGAATTATTTTTGAGTTGAATAGAAATTCAAATTTACTCAAAAAATATAATTCAAATTCAATCATGGAATGCGAGAAGTTCACTAACTATAACTTTGAAAATAAAAAAATCTTAACGCGTATATTTGTAAACAAAAATGAGTGATTCAGATCATATGAGTAGCAAAATCCCCAAACATAGCTCACGCATTTACTTGACGTTATTCGTGTATCAATACGATAACTATACGGTTCTAAATAAAATACGTCCATTAGCTTAGCTATGTTTGAAGATTTTCTTATTGTATTTCTAAGTCACTCACTTTTATTTAATAGATGTTGTATATGAGTTAAGGCCTTCTTATTTTCAAAGTTATAGTTTAGTGAACTTCTTTCATTCCATAATTGAAATGGAAAACATGAAAAGAATAAAATTTCTATTCTTAGGGCAGATTAAAATCATTATGTTAGTGATGCTTTCAAAAAATCGAATTAACGCATGTTTTGCTCCAACGCTCA
This sequence comes from Camisia spinifer, assembly GCA_034694065.1. NCBI lineage: Eukaryota > Metazoa > Arthropoda > Arachnida > Sarcoptiformes > Camisiidae > Camisia > Camisia spinifer. The sequence continues at coordinate 2,748 of JAQFXV010001835.1, read as the reverse complement.
GCAGAATCTTTTAATTGAATTTTTTTATCCAACAAAACATTCAAAAATAATTCACGAAATCTTTCTAAAATCAACTAATTTTACAATTAAAAGTTGACTTATTTATAGATTACTATTTGATTATTAATTATTTAATATGTTATCAGTAGTTATGAAGAATTTGATATGAATTAATTTATTCTAAAAACCATAAAAATAAATAGTGTAAAAATGAAACCATTGATTTGCATTAACTTATTTTTTTATCCCCGAAGAGATTTTCTTCTGCTTTTGAATCTGTAATTTTCAACTGTCTATCATTTATATTAAAGATTTAAGACTCAAATAGATTTAAATCTGTAGTATTGGAAAGATTCGTTCCATTCGTTTCAATGCATTCATTTAATTGCATACTTTCTATCAAAGGAAGAAAAGAGAATTGAAATAAAACAATTAATTCAAATATATTAGCTCTTTATGTCATTAATCATTATTTGTTTCATTCTCTCTGATTCCTTGAATATTGTATTTTTGATTTGTGAGCAAAGCTTAACATTGAAGACAAATTAATTTAAACTGTAAATTAGTCTGTAATCTTCGATGTAATATATTCTTAGCTTTTATTCGAATCAAACTGTAATATTTCTATATATAGACCCTGAAGAAGGTTTTTTATTTTCAATCATACCAACCATGTTTTTGTTTCGAAATTCACTTCAAGTTGAGCTTATCCATGATTTATGGATGTAAAAGATTAGGTTTTTAGCATTAATGGGTTTTTAAATTACTAATCTTAGTTTGAAAAATAGTTCTCTTTTCATATTTTTGTATAAAATCTTATGAGAAATATTCTAGCTAATGATCGATTTATTTGGAATATCTTTTCTTACACATCAATTAAGTCACTCAGACTTTCTATTATGACATTGATATGCCTCACTTTGACTGTTTGGTTATTTGGTTCTAAGACTAAATTAATCTGTTGAGTGAATGATTAAGATTAATAAATATATCAAACATGACAAGAGCTCAACGTGTTTCATAAGAACAGATTTCTCTTTTGAATCGAAATATTAGAGAAAATAGAGTTCAAAATAGAATGCAATCAGAAAAGTTCAGAAGTTTTTTTGTTGTTTTGATAAACTAAGTGATTAATACACAGTTGTAAAATCATTAAAAATAAGTAAAAACATACGAAACTAATTATTTGATTCAATCGGCTTAATTTTCAATGTTATTGTTTAGAGAGCACAAAAGTGACTATCGTTATCGACAATCAGTGTATAGCAACGCATTGGAACTAAGTTCCAATTAGTGTATCTTAATTTATAGATTTAGAAAATATTGTGTAATGAGCATTATTTTTAAAAAAGTAATCAATGTTCAAACACATATGACTCACTTCATGATGCATTTTAAATGTTTATAATTAAGTCATGTTTTAGGGTTTGATTTAGAATGAAATAAAATCCCTTTATATTTAGGGGTTTTAAAATTCTCATGATGAGGAACCAGGACATTGATAATATTTCAAATGCAATCAGAAATCAGTTTGATCATCAAAGAGAAAATCTGTGAAAGCTAAAGTTTCCAATCCTTTAAAAATTAGCTTCACACGCATCAATTTAAGCCACATTAATACATAATTGCTTAAGTTTAACTGTACAAATTAATCAAAAGTATTAAGAATTATTTGTCTAAACTAATTGTTAATCTTGAGCAACATTCACTTGTAGAGCATATTTTGAATATGACATTTCAGTTATTTATTAAAAACCAACAGAAAATGTCAAGCATTCAATGCATGACATAAAAAACATTGCATTGAAGGCATAGAATTGAAAGAACTGAGAAATATTGTAAGTCTTTTATGAATCTTCGGAGCAATAAATATGACTCAGGATTTGATAACAAATTTAATTAAATCTATCCAAATAATTAGGTTTAACTTAAATGCAAAAATAACATATAATATTTCACTTAAATTGCTAATATAAAATGCATTAATAAATAGAAAAATATTTTAACCTAATTCAACATCAATAAAAATATGTAATTTTATTATGCAATAAATCATTTTCATAGATTTCAGGTTATATTGATATAAATGTAAAACTAGATTCAGATAACTTTTCCAAAGCACAAATCGAACAGCGAATTGGTGTTTAAAAATTAATTAATTTATCATCTGAACTTTTTGCAGAGTGATTTTAAATTGTATTTATGACACCCACATTGATTCCAAAGCAAATTAAAAATAATCATTATTATTGAGAAGTTATTAAGAGTTGTTATGTGTTTCGATGCAATAATAATCTTCCATTTGATTTAGCTTTAATTCAAAACGGCTTTTAAAAAATTCTTTTTTATATTACCATATTTTATATTACCAATGAAAGGGATCACACTTTCGCTTTTATGGGCTAATTATTTCTAGCTTTATTGCTAAACATTTTCACGCTTTGAGTTACACGTATAATAATATCATTGATTTTAAACGAAATGTTGACATAAAAATTATTATCAAAATGCGACCACTGGAAAGGAATTAACCTACGCCTTAACATACAGGTTATGTTTGAAACAAACTAACTGTATTAGTTGTTAGAGTTGTTTTAGAGTTGTTATGAGCTCAACTTGAAAAAAATTATTTTATCGCTAAACTTTATCGAAGCAAAATTGAATACATTATACGGTTTACTTCCGATTGACCAAAAAATAAAAGACCAAAAACTAAATGCCCAACAAAAAAAGCCCAACAAATAAAAG
>JAQFXV010001834.1:0-12111 GCA_034694065.1 Camisia spinifer | reverse complement strand
AAACTTTTAAAATTGAAAACAACTTGAAATGAAATAACAGATAATGAATGAATGATTGATAAGAGAGTATAGATAGTCAAATATTTAGAAAAAGCTAAAGTTCTAACTTTGATTCATAGATTGTGAGTTATTTTAAAATCAAATTTGATAAAGGTTTCAAAAGTGTTGTTCAGAATTTGATTAATTGAATATTGAATTGACAAAAAAGAACTGAAGTTATGTTTCGGGAAATATTGTATTTGTATAAATAAACAAATTGAGTGATTGGATAGAATAAATGTATATTTATATACCAATATATAAATAGGTAAACAAAACATTTAACATGACATTTAACATGTGAAAGAAATGTGTGCGTGTGTGAAAACAATAAAGAAACAGGATTTGTGGGCAGTTTAATTAGCATCTAATGTAAACTAATCTCAAAGTAAAGCTTAACACAAATCCGCAAATCATTCGCATATCATCTATAAAATAGGGAATTAAACTAACAATTCAACGGTTTGGGGAACAAATCAGATAAAGGCACACAATCAAAGCTATTAATATTCAATTATGTTAACAAATCTTCAATATAAAAACAAAACTAATTGTCAAACAATTCAAATCAACTGATATCTTATGAAACTTTGCATCAAAATTGTGAGAACATTATTCTGGATAGTATTCCACGAGCTTTAAGAATTCAATTCTTATTAGGAATAACTTTCAACTCTTTTAATAAGTGATAAAATGTGAGACTTTCGTCAGGGCTTTTGGATTATTAAAACAAAATACAAATTAGAAATGGATTCATTTTCTAAGACTTTTGTTTAAGATTCGAGTAATTAGTCGAGTAATCAAAAAAAGTTTTCAATCTTCGAAATCAGTCATACAATAAACTATATATTTTATTTTGAGAATCAAATTTATCTTAATTTTGTCCTTAAGAAGTCATTCATTTTCTTAGCTTTAGTTTAATCTTTCACTACAGATAACTTTATGTAAATTACTATTCAGTAATAATAATGATAATCAGTTTCTTTTAAACATAAAGTCATTCAATTCTGATCTTTATAACATTTAAATAGAATTTATTGTATAGTTCTTAATATAAATTGAAATTAACTTATTATAAAATTCAATTGAATTCAGCTTCACAAAAGTTTTCAATACAGTCATAATCTCATTAATTAAAAGAGAAGCCGATAATAATTTATGAAAGGCTAAGAATACTATAGGAATCATTTTTTTTAAGCCTTTAAAAGACAAGAAAACTCATCATTGGAAAACTCAATATTTTTTCCACAATTTGAACCTTTTTCATAACACAATATTCGTTTTGAAACATCAAAAACTCAGGCTTTAAAAAGTTCCAAAAACTCAAACATTTTGTACAAAATATATAAATAAAATGGCGTGTAATTAATGTCAAAATATTTATTAGAATTATTGATTGACTGAATAGTGAATTGAAATACAATTTAACAGAAAATTATTTATAGAAATAAATAGTGATTGAGTGGAAAAATGCGTACATTTGGTGAAAAGCCGACAGCTTTTCAATTAGAAGAAAACGGAGACTTCTATTATATCGGATCTGAAGTATTGTTTGATTGAATTTGTTATGATTTAGTTTTGTTTGAATAATAAGTAAATTTATGAATAATGATTGAAAGGTTGGAAACTATATGCGAATGTTTAGGGGATCGCTATATAAAAGGTATCCGTCTTTATGGCGAAGACTGGTTGCAGTTGAAGAACGAAAACGTATAAACACTATGGGTTTGGGTCCACACAGTCTCGCAACTAATATAACACTATTAAAGGCTTCTGAAGTCGATGAGATTTTCGAAGGAAGAGATGAAAAATATAAAGCGGTTTCAATCAGTACAGAACCATCTGTTCAAAGGTTTTCATTGAATACTTATTATGTTTAGAATGATATTTGTTTTGATATAAAGAGAGAATATATTTAATGTCTTGTTTTGGTATAAAGAGAGACCAAATCGAAGCGATCGAATTGGATTCCGACTCTACCCAATAGTTCCCACCATTTGGATGCCGTCCCCTGTTCTACACCTATAAGTCGAAGTCGAATTTCTCATAAGAAAGTTCGAACATTTCCTTTACTTTATGATGATTTAGATCCGGCTCTTATTCATGAAAACGCCTCACAATCCGAAGTTTTAGTGCCCGTAAGACTTGATATGGAGATCGATGGACACAAACTTAGAGATACTTTTACTTGGAATAAAAATGGTTCAAATATTAATCTCTTTATTTAGCAGTTATTCACTAATGATTTATAATTTGCGTACAATTCAGAGCAAACTATGACTCCGGAACAATTCGCTGAAGTTCTTTGCGATGATCTCGATTTGCCCGCCATTTCATTCGTTCCATCAATCGCTCAATCAATACGACAACAAATAGAAGCCTTTCCAACCGATAATCTTCTCGAGGATTCAACTGATCAACGCGTTGTTCTTAAGGTTTTATTCTTTAATAATAATATTTTTAATATTTGTTTGATTTAAATAATTGAAAACTAGCTCAACATTCATGTGGGAAATATATCATTAGTCGATCAGTTCGAATGGGATATGTCTGAAAAAGATAATACTCCCGAACAGTTTGCTCTAAAGCTATGCTCTGAGTTAGGTTTGGGCGGAGAGTTCGTCACCGCTATTGCGTATAGTATTAGAGGACAGCTATCTTGGCATCAAAGGACTTATGCCTTTAGGTATTAAACAAACTTCAATTACCCCTATATTTTAATCAATTAAATACTATTTTAATTAAATGTTGGAAATGAAGTGAAGCACCGCTTCCAACAGTTGACGTCCCGTTTCGTAATCAGTCAGAAGCAGACCAATGGTGTCCATTCCTCGAAACCTTAACAGATGCTGAGATGGAGAAGAAAATACGTGATCAGGACAGGAATACCAGAAGAATGAGAAGACTGGCCAACACAGCTCCGACCTGGTAGTCATCCTTACCCTTACTTTTAATAATATTTTTAACTATTTGTTACTAATTTTCAATTATGTATATGTTTATTGAATTTCACAGAATTGAATACAAATACTGAACCAAACAGTGAACCATATTTTAGACGCATTTAAATTTAAATATTATGCTTTATATTCATTGAGTTCTTTCAATTGAATTCTAATAAATATAATCATCAATTCATTGATGCCATTAATGAACACATTCTTGAGACCGAATTCAAGTTATTCAAAACCTTTCATAACTTCGTTCATTCATTTTGTAAGTAAAACAACAGAATTAAAAGAACTTTTCCTCTGATTTGAAATTCTGATTTGAAATTTTCGAAAACAAAAACTTAAGAAATGTTTTGAATTTGTTATGCATTTTGTCCAATAATGTTAATTAAAATTAATTTTTCATTCAATTATTTAATTATCATTAAACTATTTTTTAATTTCTAAAAATACACTTAAATTTGAATTATTGTAATCAGTATTTAACTCATTAACTCATTCTATTCTACAATAAGTATTTAAATTACAATTTAATAAATCATTTATTTATTTCGATTCATATAAATGTTTAATATCTTTCCATTGTTTCTGAAAAATAAAATTTAATAATCAATTAAAATAATTAAATGTGATATAAAGTGAGTGTTAAATAACGTAATAATTAAATGTGATATAAAGTGAATGTTAAATGAGTATAAGTCTCACTCCTTTATTAATTGAATCAAATATTTGATCCGAAACAATAGCGACTCCTCTCTCATAAAACATGGCACTAATTATCACCACAACAGCCATCGTTGATGTCCTCTTCAGTACTGTTCGGTATAGAGTTGTCGCCAATCCTGACATTATTGCTAATTAAATATATAATAATCACATATTATGCTAAATAAATACATCAATTCATATCAATTTATATTTCATTTATATTAAACTTACATTATTTCAAATCAAAGTTCGTTAAGTTTTCAAAATTAATTGATTTAACGATAATTTAACCTCCGCTTAAATAATAAACTAGAATTCACTTCAATTCAAGCCAAAGAATAATATGAGTTTCGCTCATAAATAACGTATTTCTAGTTTTTTAAAACCCTTTTTAATTGATTTGAGTCTAACTTAAAACGAATGAATGTCATATATAAATGAGTTGTCTTTAAATTGAATTTCATTAAGTTATTGAGATTTTTGTGTCATTTTCTCTCATTTCCTATTTTGAAAACTTTCATTGATTTACTTTAATATTGAAATCAAATACTAATTCATAGATCAATAATAACTTAATACTAGTGAAAAAGTTTGACTTTAGACATAATAAAGTTGATGTTCGAAAGAAAAAGTTGTTCTAATAGATCCCTAAATGATTTTCGGCAGTTATTTTGAAGTTATTCGTAATTGAATGAAAAAATATTGAACTGATTCGTGAAAATTTGAAGTGAATTGTGCCTAAAGAGTAAACAAATGAAACTAAACTTGTAGAGAAGAATTAGTTATAAGTTGTTAATTAGTGTTAAAGTTGTTAATAATTGAAGGTATGATTAAAGTAAAGCCTATATAAGAGGTCATGAGATGGCCCAACGGCTCAATAGCTATAAAGAGCTATAAACCAGAGCTAAACTGAAGCCATAAAAGTAAAAGAAAACTTGAAATGTTTGTTCCCCAACGAGTCGAATACTGGTTCATCCCCTCTTAGACTATAACTTATAGGAGGGCTTCAGTACTACTTCACCACTACTTCAATGCCATTTTGTTGACTTCAATAAAACTTGAATTTCTCGAGTTGTGATCAATTTTTAAAGTCTTTTTTCTCATAAGTTATTCAATTAAGTTATTATCATATGTTCTAACAATATATACGAATTAATAACAAATCGATAAATAGTATGATTGTGAAAGAGTGTAAAATAATAGTGTCTCTAAAACAAGTGTAACTAAAAGTAGTATCAAATCAAATGTAATGAAATCAGTGCTATCTTTTTAGTGCTTCACAAGTAGTTTGGTTTGAGTTGTTTGCTTTCCAGCACAACAATCATTTGGAAAGAGAGCCAACTGTATGATGAAGAGATGACTGCGTGCCTCTCAAGCGCTCACAAACCACTCTATTATGCATTTTATGTGCCTTTACATGTATAGTGAGTCGTGCGCCAAAACTGCTTTAGGCATTACTTCTCGTACAAAACAAGTGTAAATCGTGACGAACCGTCTCAACAACAAAACTGTAAATTTTAATTATAAACGCTTAAAATCAAATTCTAATAATGCAATCATTTTCACTTTTAATATCATTGATTTGAACTTTTTATGAGTGAATTTAAAACTTCAAATCGTTGAAAAGTCAATATTGTTTGGAGAAAAAAGTTTAACTATTTTATATGCCTTAATAAGTGAACTTTTAAAGTGTTGGATTTGTGTTCCCTTCTCTGCATTCAAATAACTTTTAAGTAGATTCGAGACGGAGTTGAGGCCAGAGCTCACCCAAAAGTGCAATTAAGGATATCTTTGGAAAGCTTTTAACTTATGAGTTATAACTTATCTTAAAAGCAATGACTAAACTAGAAATGATTCTAAACTTTATTGCTTTAGTAATGCAAAGCTCTGAGCATAATAAAAGGGTGGCTATAAAGTGATATCCTATTGGACTCAAATTGGAGTCGACTATACATTCGGAACAATTCGAGAACAAATAAAACTAAAGTTTTTCATATCTTTGTGTTCACTAACAATTCGATGACAAAACATGTGAATCAAAGAGAGAACAAATATGATTGTGAGTCGAGTCGAGACAAGCAATTAATTTTTTAATATTATTTGTTCAATGATTAGTTATATATAAAGTATTTATTAGTTATACTTTAGATAAGTTTTGAAAATGATTTCTTGTCGAGTGCCTTATTGTTATCACACAGTGTTTGCACTGATTTTATGGACGTTAGCATTGAATCAATTGATAATATCGTTGCCGATGACATACAGTGCACAATATTATAATCAAATAAGTGATATCTGTGATTGGGAGGGAAGTGGTTCTCTTGAAACGGATTCAGACAGAGTTGTAGTGCCTGTTTATCTTCGTTGCAGTCATGGAACTATCAAATGGTATTATCCAAAGGGAGGATTACGTGTTGTGTTAAGACACGGAACTTCTAATAAGAACTTTAGAGGATGTATACGTATTGCTAGAAATACCACCAATAATGTCAGAATGTATTTAGAAGGTTATCAACAGTTACACAAACTTTACTCTTTTGATGATAATAAACATATTGATCTCTTGAGATGTTTCGTATCAATCAATGGCAAAATCGCAATATTTGTTGAATCAGAGCCTTCACTAACTAATGATATAATAGAAAGAGGTTTTGTTAAATTCAGTTATGATTTACAAAGTGTCTCAAATAAGAATGAATTACTGCATGACTACGAAGAATGCAGACCTTGTGAAGAAAGTGAAATGCTTTCACTCTTCTGTACGAGTGATTTCATAATTGAGGGAACGATTCATTCTCTTTATCATAACAAACAATTAGAACGTTCAGAATTGACTGTTAGAGCGCATAAAATAATTAAAGACCCGATCGATAACACTTACATAACAACAGGCAATAATAATAGTGTATCAGTCGATGCAATCATTAGTCAATACGGAATTGTCAAGTATTTCAATCTTTATCGACCACTAAAGTGCGGTACAAGAGCTGGCTCTGGCACTGAGTTTCTATTCTTCGGCCGTTGGATTCTCGGCAATCCTGTTATCTCATGTGCACCCAAATTGACTCATTGGAAACATGTTAAAAGTAAAGCATTAGAAAATGGGACCAATCAATGCCAATTAGCTTAATAATTATTTATATTCATTCATACTAAAGCAATACTGTTATAAAAGTCATGTAAAGATTAGATATTCATTAATGCTATTTTGTGCCAATTTGTGCCATTCATACAATACATCCCATTCATGCTAATTAATTTCATTATAATCATTCAAATCTATCAATAATTAACTACTCTATAGAGTAGACGAGAGAGAGTTGTCAAGTGTTACTATCATTCAATTGAATCATACATTTCACTCCTTTTCAGTTATATTGTAATTCAATCTCAAGTTTATAGTTAGGAAATAACTTAGATATCCGAACAGGATATTTGTTCTCTTATAGCTTTGTATAGATTAATGTGTAATATATTTAACTCATTGTAAACAAATCTAAAATATCATATTTTTATTAGACTAGAACAATATTATTTTTAGGTATTTATTTCTATTCAAATTTTTATAGTATAAGTAATATAGAGTTTATTTTCAAAGTTACTCTTATTGTTTGTTTTTCGATCAAAAGCTTAGTCTATAATTTAAAATATAAAATCAAAAAATCTTTAGAGAATTGTATATTTCTTGTATAGATTCAGTTAATTATATTGTCTGATGTCATATCACGTCTCATATTTTTATATTGTTTTAAAGTTCTTTTTGTACATATGTATTTCATATATACTCTCAATATTTCAATTCAATTGTTAATAAATATCAAAGTTATAAATCAGTTTATATTAATAATCAATAACACAGTCAAATAACTCAATGAAAGAAATTTAGAAAATATCAATTTTAGTCATTCATAAGTTATAAGATTAAAATGAAAAAACTGCTTAGAGAGTTACTAAAAATTTAATATTGGCTTTAATTAGATATTATTAATCTTAAAACTGAGTTTAAGACCAATCAAAATGAAAAATATTAACATTATAAACCTTTGTTTAGAACAAAAATTGATTTTAGCCGATGATTATGAGAATAGTTTGTTGAAATTTAGTGCCAAATCATAATATTTGATTGAAATGGTTTTGACAAAAAACTGATCTTGAGGTGCATTCGTAATGGAGACAGCGATCATAGCATCACAAAGTTCACAAACCGCTAAGCTTAGGCAAAAAAGAAGTTTTTTTTTACAAATGGTCGAGTTGAGGCGCTATGCAATTAGTTATGCTATCCATGAAGAAAAATGTTTAGTAAGTCGGTTCGTAAGTCATATTTTTCTGCCGCATAAATAAATTTAACCCTTAGAAAAATGAACAAAAGCGTGAAACTTGTTTAGCGCTCAAAATAGGTTAAAGCCAGGCATGATCTTTGCCCACTAATAATCGTTCTGACTTTAACATCATTTTGTGGTCATAAAAACTGAATACCAATGCATAAGTTGCGAAAATAGACTGATTGTCATTACCATATTTATCCCATATTTTAGCATTAGATAAACAAGTTTTAAAGTTTTTATTTTCAATTGAAATGGCATTAAAGCAATCTCTTATTAATGAAAGGGTTGTCAATTAAATTATTTGCAATACCGAGGAATTAATTGATAGCTTTCTCATCAATACAAACTCTATGATATATATATTGCTAATGCAGTTGAAGGTGCAGACAATTTATTTTAGTTATAACTTTATCTTCAAGTTACTAAAGTAAGCAACAAGTTGTAACTCTATAGTATAGTTACAGTACTGATAACTAATTTCAAGAAATATGATAATGGAATGCGTTTGTTATAAAGCATAACTTTCAAGAGCTGTCATTTTCTTTCTCAATTCGGAGGTTTTTTGTTATTGTTTTGATGATCACAAAGAAGAGAAATTTGAGAAATAGAAAGAAACCGGTCTTAAACGGGCCGAGCCTTAAAGTGGGAGTTATAATAACTTCATGTTTGAGTCTCAAGTACAGGTCCTGGTCTTTCTCTCGCTTTGCATATTGTACTGTAAAATTATTCTTTTCACAAACCACTGTTGAGCCTGATTTGCGATCCCTTTTCCCTCTCTTACTGTAAAATCGATGAATGCTAGGCTTTAAGCTTTTGAAAGTGAAATTCTAGTCATATTCTGAGCTTTGAAACTTCTTTATTGGTTTTCTACACAACTGAAGCCATTGACCGGCCGTCTGAAGGGGAGAACAACTTACTATCAGACAAAAACTCGTTTCACACTTTCAAAGGATAAACCACTAAAATGTAATTCAATTTTTAAAATATTTGAAAATCTCAAAACCTTTAAAAGTAAAGAGACATTCATCCGATTTTATGGTAAATAATTCACGTCTCATCAGTCGAGCCCAGTATTCAGATTATATTCTTTGCATGTATTTTACATATTATACAAAACCACAACTAATTAAGTACTACTAATCTTATTACTAAACAGATATACAGTTTATTACATAAATTTTGTTATATTATAATCGATTATTGATTAAAATCAAGTTCATTTCCCTTATTTAAAAATAAAAAAAGAATAAAAAATTGATTGCAGAACATAACTATTCAATTAATTGCTAATAAATCTGAAATGTAATGAAAATATTTTATTTTTAATATGAGTTGAATTTTAAATAATTTTTTAAGAAAAGATAAAATGCATTCAATAATGAAAAGTATTGTTCGCATATTTATAGTAAATGTTAGCGTAAAACTTAAATTGAATTATATTTGAAGCGATTAATTAAGAATTAAACGCTTAATTTTGAGATTTTAAACAATTAAATTTTTGATTTCATCGTAAAGAACTAAAACCAAAGCTCCGCCAGTGCTTCGAAACACGTTAGAGAGCGCGCCCTTAAACAATGCTTTTGATCCTTCAGTTTTAGCGGTTTGAGCCCAACAATGAGCCGTTGATTTGTAAATTCGTTCTTCTGGAGGAAGTCCCGACTGCATCATCATTCGACGCCTCACTGTATCGAAAGGATACGAAATTATTCCTGAAATTGTGGTCACCAACTGCGCGATCGCCCAACTATCCAAACATTTAAAGTTAATTTTAATAATTGTTTAAAAGTAAAGCTCTTTTAAATGAGATACAAAACATACGAAATAAGAAAAGGAGTATTTTTTGGGTTTGCGAGCATTCCTTTGGCCGTATCAAACATTCCAAAATATGCGGCGCGATATACGATAATACCCTGAACAGACACGAAGAATCCTCTATAGAGTCCTCCAATGCCATCAGCTTTGGTCACTTTTACGAAACAGTCACCCAAACCTTTGAACTGACGCTCAGAACCACTCTTTCCGATATCAACCGCTAAACGAGTTCTGGCGAAGTCTAACGGATAGACAAAGCATAGAGAGGTCGCTCCGGCCGCTCCTCCAGAGGCCAAATTGCCCGCAAAATAGCGCCAAAACTCTTTATTTTTATCGACTTTACCTAAAAATATTTGCTTATATTTGTCTTTAAACGCAAAATTCAATGCTTGAGTTGGAAAATATCTGATGACATTCGCTAAGTTTCCTCTCCAGAAAGACACAAATCCTTGTTCTTTAGGTATTCGTACGAATGCATCGATAATGCCTTTGTATCGCATTTCTTCAGTTATCTGTTTCGACACGTTCTGTACCTGAAGAAGTAGTTTTACTCTTTCTATTGGAGCCATTGCTGTCTTCGATATGGCCGCAGACACTCCGCCGGCAATGAAGTCCTTTCCAAACGAAGACATTGGAAATGTCTTCGAACTATTCAATTATTTAAGAAAATATTTTCAATTAATTGGATACTTATTTCCAATTTTTGATATAATTATTGCCTGTTATTTATATTAAATTAGTTTTTAATCAATTTCTTTGAAATTAAAATGTTTAAAATTTATTAATTTTTTAAATGAGCTCAAAGTCTAAAATACTTGCATTCAAACTATAAAAAGAATTGAATACTATTTCGAATAAAAAAAGTTCGATATTTACAGCTTTGAATTAAACTTCAATTGTTATACTTTTGGATAGAATGAAACTTAACTTACATTTAAAACATAATTTGCGCGTTATTTCGCGTTGTTTTGCATTAGATTTGCAATAATTGTAAATTAATAAATTGAATTATCATTCAATCAATACTTATATCCAATGATTCGAAATAAATATCAATCAAAAATTTGTATAAAAGATATATTGTTAATGATGTTAATGCTCTTTCATTGTAATAAAAGTTGTCTTAACTATAAGTTTGTGGAATAACTAATAAATTGATCGATCGGTTATATTAAATGTTTAAGAGTTTGATCAAAGTATATGTTCTGAGTATTAGTTTGTGTCAAACTTATTGATAATTACCATTATAGCAGACCTCAAACTTAACTTTTCACAGAATCGATTCGTTCTTAAAAAGCAAAACTTCCACAATTTATTGCAGTAAAACATTGTTCAACAATAACGTAATACTCAAATTGCATTTTCATCACTCCTTTACACATAATGTTATCATATTTTACGTATTATATTATAGTAAAGCTTTGTTGAGTCCTAAACTCCCTTCAAAACGTTACTCTTTAATCATAACCAATACAAATGTCATAATATTTAAAAGTTTTAATTAAACACATTTTTCAAACTTAATAATAGTCTATTTCGTCGCAAATATTTATCAAATTAAAAACTAGTCAATTATTTTCACTCAATTATTAATGTTTATTAATTATTAATATTATTATTAGAATTTGAAATAATGATATCAATTAACTATATTTTATTAGTTGTTATAATTCCTATACTATTGAGTGCTTTCTTAATGATCATCAAAATTAATGTTAATTTAAATCAAAATAAATGTTCAATTAATTTATTTATTGGCATTATTTCTGCGCGAAATAACTTCGATAAAAGACAATCAATAAGAGAGACATGGATTCAAACAATTAATAATATAAGTGATTATAAATTCAAATCAGAATTAGGTTTTTGTGAAATTAAATTGAATGCAAAGTTTATTATTGGAGACAAAGAGTGTTCAATACATCCTATTTTACGTACTAATCATTATTCTTGTCAATTAAATACTGTTATTAACTATAATCTAAATAATAGTCAATTATTTTTACATAATTTCAATCAAACAACAAAACAAATCAATAAAATTATTTCTTATAAAAAAGTTTTTCGTGGGTTTAGTTTTGTAGTGAGTATTGATTTTGAAATATTTTCAATCAAATTATTTTATTTAATAATTGAATTCAATTTTGATTTCAATCTATATTTCTATTGTTTTCTATGATTTGAAACTTTAGACTGAAATTTAGAAACTTTTGAGTTTATAATAAATGAATGTTTTTATATGAATACCAATAGATTCGAAATTCAATTATTGTGAA
>JAQFXV010001833.1:0-12112 GCA_034694065.1 Camisia spinifer | reverse complement strand
ACGAATTCTCAGTTTGTATGGCGTCTGCTCTCAACTCAAAATTTATAATTTTGATCATAATAGATGTCGCTTTATTTGAAATAAAAACAAATCAAATTATTCAAACATTAAATTCTTTGAAACTTTTTTATATAGTTTGAGTGGAAGAGTTTGCGAAAGAATTTTTGGATATTTTGTCTGACTTTGAAACATAATTGATAAGAAAATGAATAAATTGACATAAATTGACTCTCAATTCTAAGAAATGTTATAATGAATAACTTTTCATACTATAATACTATTCTGTTTGAGTACAGAAAGAACTTCAGAATTTGATTAATATTTAAAACTTGAAACCAATTAAATATAAATAAGTTTGATTGCATTCATTTGAATATTTTGAAGTTCATAAACTGTAAGGAAAACTTCTAATCTTTTATATCTCTATTGGAGATTCTCTAAGCTTTCAAGACTTTTTGAGGAATAGTTGTTTTGATTTTAAAATTTGAGAAGTGATGACTTTTGACAGCGTTTTGAAAGCTTTCAGTCATTCAAACAGTTATTTGATTTTCAGTCTTTAATTTGTTTCCCATAACGTGTTTGTACAGTAATTCGAAATGAATTTATTGTCAAATCTATAATATAAATACTTTTAATTTTGCATAAATTCATACCAAATGAACATATTATGTTATTTTATTTTTTAACTTATTTGAATTCGAAGCTAAACTTTTAAATTTTTTTCAATGAAAGAATCATAAGCTGTTTGTGATGTAATTGATTACAAGTATTTCTAAAAATAGAACTTTCACCTATTTATAAATACGCCAATGCTTTGATTCACATGATCTTGTTTTATGATTCTGTTATATGTTCTTCACTTAATTGAAGAAAAATTAGTATACCTTTAATGGTCTTATCGATAGAGTTATGGCAATATGTGATGAATTATTTGATGCAATTGAACGAAATGAAATCGAAAAACTAAAGGAAATGCTGTCTAATGGTTATGATGTGAACACAGCTGATAAAGATAACTATACACTACTTCATATGGCTATAGATTTTGGTAAAGAAAATGCGGCCAAACTATTGCTATCAACAAAAGGAATAGAAGTCAATTGTTTTACAAATTTTCATGAATTAACACCAATTCATTTCGCATCACAAGACGGAAGAACTAATTTAGTGAGACTTTTGCTTGATTTCGGAGCAAATATTAATTCAGTGAATCACACAAACTGTACCCCAATTTATTTCGCAGTTTGTGGTAATCATATCGAAACTATAAAGTTATTGCTTTCAAGAGGTGCTGACATTAATATACGCGACGCTAACGGTATTTCTCCACTTTTACAAGCAGTCAATATTAATCAAACCTTAACTCAATTGTTGCTCGAAAACAATGCAGAGATGAGTCAATACAGTCGCGAATTACATACAGCTCTTCTTTCTAATAAAGTCAAAATTGCAAATATATTACTCGACAGACTTTCGAGTCCATTAACTGCTAATCGTATTGGAAGATCTCCTCTGCAGAACGCTGTGGCGCACATCAGTGGTGACTCTGAAGAAGCAGTTGATTTGGTGAAAAGGTTGGTCAAACTCGGAGAGGATATCAATTACTCGAATCAATTCGGAACTGTTCTTCATATTCTGATACAGAGGAGTGCGTTCCTAAACAGTGGTACTCAAGATCTCTCAGCGCTCGCTATTTTCAAATATTTGATTTCTTTAGAAAATTGTGACCTCAATAAGTTGGTGACTATTAATGGAAGCGGAACTCCATTAACGCTTGCATTTAAGTTAAATCAGTATTCATTTGCAGAATCATTGATCAGAGCCGGCGCTGATGTCAAGAAATGCAAATTAGATGAATTCAGATATACTAAAAATGCTGACTTGAGTTTGAAATTACTTTATTATTGTGGTTATCATTTCGGAGATTCATTTATTTCAACAATTCGTCCGCTTAATAATGAAGACTTTGAAGGTTTCGAAAAGTTTTGCGATTGGTTTAAAACTAAAAGCTCACAAATTATGAGTTTGAAATTTTTAATAAGAATTGCTTTAAGAAACTTATGCGGAAACAAAATTAATTCAATGGTAACTAAATTTCAATGTCCGGAATCTTTGATATCATTTATTTCATTTGATTTATAATAAAGTGAATAAATATAACTCATTATTGAGAAGTCTATGCAATTATTTTGTATGAAAAATGCAAATGAAATGTCGATCATCTGTCCATCAATTATTAGTAGTAAATAAAATACAATTATTGGAAAATATATCTATATTTCAGAGCTTTAAAAACTTAACTTCTGTACTAAATAGTTGAAGATTAGGCTCTCTTTTAATTATAAACGATTCGAAACTCGCGTTCCATCTTATTATTCAATTAATTGATAGGTAAGTCACTTATCAGACTCGCAGAAAGAACTTATAATACTAAAAAAATCCAAAGTTCAAATCATTTGTCAAAATGCGACCCAAAAACTATTTGATTAAAAAAATTGCGACAATTTTGCACTTATTGAGTAAAACCCCTACAATTTTTCGCCAATTTCAATAAACTGTAGGCAATTGACCATAAAAATTAATATCAGAAATTCGACCTCATTATAAAAATTGTATAAGTTTTCAAGATTGGAATGTGTGTTAAATCCCACCTCCAGTGACACCCCTTTGGCAAGAACTCAAAATATGATTGTTGATAAACATATGTTCTGATAAGACATTAACACTTGAGAATTGCATTCAAACTTATTAGTATTCATTTATCAAAAATTAATCGAATAATTAATAATATTATAATAAGAAAGATGTCGACCAATAGTTTGACATTAGTTTCGAGTGCAAAATGTTTTGGTGGACAACAAAAAGTGTATTCACATGAAAGTCAACAATTGAAATGCAAAATGAATTTTTCGATATATATTCCTCCGAAAGCAGAAGAAGGAGTAAAAGTGCCGCTAATGTACTGGTTATCAGGACTTACTTGTAATGAACAAAACTTTATAATAAAGTCTGGATTTCAAAGATATGCCGCAAAGTATGGACTAATAGTTGTCAGTCCGGACACAAGTCCTCGCGGTCTTAATATTGAAGGCGAAGGTCATTATAGATAACTCATTGATTAAAAATTTGATTCAATGTTTGTTTTATTCATTGTTCAGATACTGATTGGGATTTTGGAACCGGCGCTGGTTTTTATGTGGACGCGACTCAAGACAAATGGAAAAACAATTATCGAATGTATTCTTATGTTACAAAAGAATTGCCACAAATTATTGAAGAAAACTTTCCCGTAATTAAAGATTGTCAGTCAATATCAGGACATAGTATGGGAGGTCACGGGGCTATCATTTGCGCTCTTAAAGTATTCATTTATTTATACAGTATCTGTGTTTCAGTTATTTATAACTAATATCTATTTAAGACTAATTAATATTATATTAAACTATAGAATCCGGGACTCTATAAGGTTGTGACCGCTTTCGCCCCAATCGCTAATCCAATCAAATGCAAATGGGGTCAGAAATGCTTTACCGGATATTTAGGTGATAATCAAAAAGATTGGGAAGAATGGGATTCAACTCTTTTAGTGGATAAATATAACGGACCACCACTTCATTTGATTATAGAACAGGTCTATATCTTATAGGTTTTCAATTGAGTTAAAGAGAATCAATCATTATGTTTATGTATTTTAGGGATCTTCTGATCCTTATTTAGAGGAACAGTTGTTGGTCAATAACTTTGTAGAGTCGTGTGCAAGAGCTAAAGTGCCTTTCATTTATCGCAAACAAGAAGGTTATGATCACTCCTACTATTTTATATCAACCTTTATTGAAGACCATATTAAACATCACTCAACTATTTTGTATGCTTAATGTCTTAATAAATCTATGCATTTATTTCAATGTAATGAAACAGTTCTGCGATATATTTCAAAATCGAGAGGCATTTGTAGTCCTTGTGATGACCTTCGATTACAAATTTTCAGTTGTAGTGTAACCCAAAGCTGGAGTAAAAACTGAATATCGAATTTTGCCCCATATGAGCTCATTGTAAATCGAAAATATAAATTGTGAGGTTGAGTAAAGTTACCATAACCTAAACCATAGCACTTCAGTTTGATGTCATAAACTTTATTTGAAAGGCATTTTTGATTATATAAAATAACTCTATGGTCACAATCATGTTTACATTGGTTTTTAAGATCAAAATATGCCATTTGAATACTTTTTTGAATTTTAAAGTTTTGCCGCCATTTCCCTTATATAGCATTATTAGAAATTTCTCTAAAAGTATTCCCCATTCCAAATAGTGACCCAACCCATTACAACATTGCCCATAACCAGTTCGACTCAACTTCACAGCCGATATATCGATTGTTTCGATTTTCAGTGAGATCTTTAAAGAGAGATTCGATATTCATCAACCATATTCTTTTCTCTAACTTCCGGTTACACTATAATTAAATAATTAGTATCGATAGACAGTTTATCGCGAGGACAATAGATAACTCATTTCGATTTTTAACTGAAGGACACCCTATACTACGTCGCAGAACTCCTTTCAGTTTTAAAGTTATATAAATGTATTTTTAATGCATTCAAACTAATTAAAAGTTATTGTTTTATTCTTATGAATATTTTAGAGATTTGTTTAAACTTTTATTACTGTAAGTCATTCGAAAAGTTTCCGTTTTTGGAACAGTTGTTATAGAAACAGAGGCTTCGAATGTTTGTATAGAAACCAAATTTTATCGATTGACCAAAAATAGGAAAAGATATAGAGTATAGAATTACAGAACATAACAGAATATTCATTTTGTCAGCTCTATAAAAATATTAATGGTATAAAAATGTCTTCTAATGAAGAAATAATAACAGAACAGCCGAGAAGTAGTAGTCTTGAAGTTTGTGAGTCAAGTGTTGCGATTGAATTAGAATCGAAAAAAAGATCAGAAAATAAAAGCGAAAATAAATTAGAGATACTAAAGGATTACGAATCACTGATTATTAAACAGGAGTTGGATGTAATCGGCTCTACTTGTAATTGTTGTGAGAAATTGAATAAATACTCAATAAAGAATTGTAATGGAAAGACTATTCTGACCGCTATTGAGGGTAAGTCTTGAGGTAAATGTTATCCTTTTCAAACTCATGATTTGCTTTCAATTATAATGAATAAAGAGGACAACTGTTGTAATATATCCTGCTGTCGAACTGGGCGTAAGTTTGAGATGAGATTACTTGACGAATACGGTTGTGAAGTAATTCATCTGCGAATTCCAATGCAGTGTACGTGTTGTCGAAGTACTTGCTGTTGTTGCAGTCAATATCAAGTAAGATAACAATTGTTAGAAATTTGCATTTTTCAAATATTAAACTCATTCAGAATCTACAAGTCTTTTCATCAACTGATCAACCAATTGGAAAAATTAGAGAAACCTGGAATTGCTTTCGCAAACAACTTTATGTTTATAAAAGTTCGAATACTGATCCCATTTATAATATTGATGGTCCGATCTGTGCGATGTCGACCTGTTGTCGCAAAGATTTTGACTTTCAGGTTGAGAATTACGAGACTGGAGAAGAATGTGGTGTTATTACAAAGAAGTGGACGGGTTTTACTGAAGAAGTTCTCACTGTTACAGATAATTTCGTCCTCACTTTTCCAAAAAATGCAGATTTGGATGAAAAGGCATTATTATTGGGCGCTTCGATTATGATCGTAAGCTTTAACTATATTTAAGTTTAAACATTTGGAAATTGATTTTATTTATATTAAAACAATTGTCTATTTACAGGATCTCATGTATTATGAGAACGAATCAGAAAAGGATAAAGAAAAAGAAAAACATAAAGATAAAGACTAAGACAAATCAAATGTTTTAGTAATTTGTAAATTCGATTCAATTAATTTTTGGCTCAATTTTATTGAATGCACGGAAGATCGAAAAAATGCTGGTTTTTGCCAAAGTTTTCTCCTTCTTCGAGAGTATGCGGCAAATTCTGGTTCATTGTCTCCGGAAGAAAGAGAGAACAAAATGCAACAATTAATGCCATCAAACCTGTTATAGCGAAAGGCAATGAAGGATTCTTTAATGCCTTTCAGTTTAAAAAAGTGAAAAATTAATATTCAATTTACAATATTTTTTTAAACAATCTTTTTGTGACTCACGAGATAGACAATTGAAGGGCTCAAATATAGCCCTAATGTTCCCATAAATCTAAGGAATGCTAACGATCGACCCCTCAATACAGTCGGATAGACTTCAGTCGAGTATTGAATGATAATATTGTATTCCGTCGCTAAACAGACTCTCATTATCAGCGCAATTATCAAAAAGAAAGTGGCCGAAGACTCTCCTGTTTGAATTAACAGAGTTAAGAGACCTGCAGTGCCAGCGATTATCATAGAGACAGACATTGGCCATCTTCGCCCGATTCTGTCTAAAGCTAAGAAGACGATGAGAGTCGCGGGCACTTCAACTATTGCTCCATAAGTAAATGATGTATAAATATTTGCGCCCAGATTTGATGTGTTTTGTGTGTTTGTGTGATAACACGTAAATAGAAAGAACCAACAAATTGATAAAACTAATGACCGTTGTCTCAGTCGCGGCAAAACCAATATATTCAAAACACTCAATTTTCTAGTATTTGAATCTTTCTTTTTGTTCATATCTTCATTCGAAGATTTTGCTAATAAGCTATCGTTCATATTATGCTCAATAATAGGCATTTTCCTCTTATTGATTTCGGCGACTTTTGTCAACAGTTGTAAGGCTTTGTCATTCATTCCCTGAGCCATTAGCCAACTCGCGGATTCTGGTATTAACCTTATATAAAAAGAGCTTCATTATTGACTAAGTTCTAAAATATTTGCTTATATTATGTATAAAATATCTTTTAATATTTTTTTGACTTCTATATCTAATTATATTTGACATATGTTTTCGACAGAATTACTGATTGAAATGTATAAGTTGTGATTTAAGTAAATGATGAAATAATCGTAACTTTATTAAGCTTATGAAAATAGATTTAAAATGAGATACCAGTGTGTCATCGATTTAATGATACCTTAAATAAAAATTATACTCAATGTTCATATTATGAGAAAAGTTTTGGAAATATTTAATCTTTCTCAAATTGCTTTAATATTAAATGCTGTACTATTTTTAAATAATTTTCTGTATTTCTGCGCAAATTAGGTCAAGTAAATTTAGGCAAAATAAAACTTCGGTGAAGTGGATAGAGTGAACTTGTGTATGCTTTTTGTTTTTCATAACTCAATAAAATGTATTATTATATTAAAAATATTAGAGTCATTCTTACTTTGCGCAAATGAGAAATAACAAAAGCGGAGCAGATGTGACAATGCATAAAAGTCTCCAACTTTGCAGTGCATAAGCAATCCACGGGCACAGAATAGAAGCTAGAATATAACCAAAAGTCCACGCTATTATAGCAAGAGTACGTTTTTCTACACCAATATATTCCAAACCTGGCGAATAAAAATTAGCTTATATTGAAAAATATCTATCAATGAACTCAAAGAAGTGTAAAACTTTATAAATTTGCGAATCATCAAACTATAATGAATTTATATGAGCTTAAAAATGTATAAACAAAACTCAGCTTTATTTATTTCCAATATTTTTTAACATTTCAAATAAAAATGAATAAAAATGCCTTTTTTTATCCAACTGGACTCCAAGTTTACAAGTTGGTCAAAAATTGCATTAAACTTCTAATAAAATATAACTTATTTGATTGTAGGTTCAATTAATAAGTTTAAACTCAATTTTTATTAATTTTCGCTAATTTATCTGACCAATTATTATGGCTTGACTGCGGAATAATCATTTCAAATGTTCATCAATTTTCATCATCAACGAAATAAATTAAAAGAAATCTATTCTATTTGAATATCCGAAATATTTAGTTGTATGCATAATAAATTAAATAACTTATTACTAGTAAGTTATTCCAGTTTACATGATTATTAATTGATTAATGTTAGGGTCAGTAAATTATTCTAGCTTTCAAGGTATGCAGTCATGCAATGCAATTCTGTATGTTTCAGATTATTTTATTTTTCATTAATTTTAAATTATGAGAAAAAGCTAATTAATGATTGTGTGGATCACTTTCTAATGATTCGCAAATACACTTTTATAAGCGCTGTCAACTTTGACTTTGGTTCTGAAATCAAATTTAATTCATAATTCACATGTTTATTGCATAAATATATTTATTATCTGAGTTTTTATGAGAAGCAATCACTCACTCAATACATATGGATCTTCTGAAAGTGGAATAATACTGGTTCCGACCAGAAATCTTAATATTGCAAATGACCAAAAATCATAGGAAAATGCTGTAGCAATGCCTGCAATGCAAGCAACTGAAGTGCTGCCAATTATTGCGGGTTTTCTTCCATATCTGAAATATAAAGATTAGATGAAAGTATATGAATGGATGGATCCGAGAAAGTTTTGCATAAAGTATTTTAATCGATATGTTGTGCAAAATGATGATAATCTACTCTTGAATCCGAACATTTAAATTACTATTGATATAAACAGATGTGATATTGACCTGTCGGAAATGTATCCAAAGAAAAGGCAGCCAATACTGGTCCCGACATAGAATATTGTTTGAATAATATATGGCTCACGATCTCTATCACAGACCCAATTGGCTTCTGTAGCCATTGTTGGGTAAAGAGATGAATATTCGTAATGCCAACCATTTGAGCATTTATGGGAAGAAACGTTTAGCAATAAATGAGACTTATTATTAAGAATTGGTTCGTCATATATATAACAGTTACTATAAATCTGATTTCCATTTTGTAATTCAAACGGAATATAAGAACTTTTGAGATCTATTACAGATTGGTTTTGAGAGTCATATGATTCGATTGAACACCAATGCGTGGGAATCAAAATGATGAAAAATTGTGTGAAATAAATAAGTGCACAAATAAGAGCTGAGGGAACCACCAAAAAGGCACATAAACATTTTTGATAAACGCCGAAACTTCCGATTTCATCGAGTACTCGATTGAAATCCATAATTTAGAGTTAACACAAGTGTATAGACTTTGAATGTTTAAGCATTGAATCAATTTTGAAGTTACCACTTGTGATGCAGTGCGGAGCCAACGAAGCCAACTCACATTCAAAATCACTTTGCAATATAACCTCTACTGCATTGTCATTAGTTTACATAACACTCTATGCCCTCATCATTCTATATGAATATAAATTTGCCTCATTTTCTATTCATAGATTTTTCAAACTATTTTTTCTTTCTTTATAGAGTAGTACACAATACTCGTTAGAATCATTTTAAGTGTGTTTTAAATGTGTTTTCGTTCGTAACTACACTTTATACCAAGAGTTTATCATTCAATCGAAGTCTTCAAGAGAATGAAAAGTTTATTACGTTATTGAAAAGGAAATGATTACAGACAAAATTGTGTGAGAAATTGGCTTCAATTCAAGTCATCTCATGTGTATATACTATAAAATGTGAGAATAATTGAAAATATGATAGAATACAGTAAATGAATAATATGAGGCATACAAACATTTATCATTGAATTAGAAAATGCAAAGCAAAAATTGATTACCTGTACTATTAAATGAGTGATGCGCATGATTAATATAATGCTACTTTAGCTTCAAAACAACAGTATAATAGTATTCATTTTTTCAACTTATAAATACTTATGAATTATAATTTTAAAAAAGTACAAATCATTCAACCTTTCAATGGATATTTCAATTTCCACGTATTTCCAGAAATTTTGAATCAAATTTCTGAACTCATCGTATGAAAAATTGGTTAATACCATAAATAGCTACAATCGAAAAGTTTAAAAACTAATTGAACTTCGAATTTTTTGCTTAAAAAAATAGTAATTTGGCAGATAATTCCTCTAAAGAGTAAAATCTAAATCGGCAGGAATGAAAATTATAGAGCAAAACATTACTCTTGGCTCAAAAATGTCAACAAAACATTTACAATATTTTTCACACAAAGTTAGTGCTTCACGATTTTTAACTCGTCATGTAATAAACCTGAGCTCATAAAATACTTTATGTCAATCCGTCCGTCTGTCGCAGACCAACAATACTCTTAAAGATTTGAAGTGTTGTCAAAAAATATGAAGATTGTCACGTAATGGTCATTATTGTTATTTTCAGTTTATACTTTTCATAATTTTTTGCCTATTTGGATAGTTATTCTACAGAAGGGTTCTAAAGAGCTTGGATTCTATTTATATTCAGTAAACTTCATTAAATTTAAAGAGTTTAAATGAATCAATTTTGAAATCAAAATACTTGAACCTGTTATACATTGTCAAGCATACAGTTAGTTACTCATTGTAGTCATAGCTTCAATTTGAACCCTCTGTTTCAATTCAAAGCTTAGCATTCCGTTAAACTAATCTCAACTGAAACACGAGGTATAATGCCGTCAGTTTTGTTACTTTTATTCGTTGTATTGATGAAAACCGCATTTAGCTTCTACGACATTCTCTAGTTTTTATAACCTTATTCTGTATATTGAATGATTGATGAAAAATTGAAAAGATCATTGAGAAGGATTGATTATAATTTATTATGTGGCCATATATTCTGAAAAGTTCGTCTAATTTTATAACTGTTCAAACTATTCAACTGTTATAACTGTTCTAAAATATTTTTCTAGTATTTTGATGGAAAATTTCTTTTCTTTTGATATTGATATTATGGCTTTGTGTATCATTTGAACATTGGAATTGGTTATTGCTAAAAACCTATTGCTAAAAGTTAGGAGAATTATAGCTTTCAGCGATAAATAGCCACCAAATTTTATTGCGATAATTAATTGCTGGCAATGGCAATATTTTATTGCAATTGTAAACCTGGCTCTTAAGATTATTGGTCAATAAATTTATTAGAACATTATCTTTAAAAATTTGAATTAAGTTACCTTTTATTAAGTTTATAAAAAGTACTTTAAGTGAGCGAAACCAGAACTCAATGGCTATTCTCAAAGGTGTCATGTAAGTGAGAAAATGTTTTTTCAAGGTAGGAAAAGCTATCCCAAGATAGCATTTTTGCATTCAAACTAAATGATTCACTTTTATTACTTATAAATATCATTTATTGAGTTACGTAGATTCAGGTTAAGAGTAATTTTATACAATGCAATCCAATTTAAAGGCATTTAACTTTTATTAGCATTTCGCAAAATAATAAATCGTTTCGATACTTTTTAAAATCATCTTTCAAATTAAGTACTTGAACACCAACTCATAAAAATATAAAGAGTAAACATTTTATAACTATCGCATGTAATCAAGTATAAGAATGTTTTAAAGGTAGTCTAATTTTCAACATTAAATGTTGTCATATCTATTCATAGAAATTTTGGTTAAAATTTAAAGTAAAATTTCGAAGAAAATAAAAGTTATTTAGAATAATATATTCAATGATCAAAAGACTTTTATCCAATTTGAATTCTTGGAAATTTAATTTTCTTAGGTTCAGGATTTTATAGCATTCAATTATGCTAAGAGATAGTGAAATGGAGCTTTTTGAAAAGAAGTGAACATTCAATACTTTTTAAAAAATGAGATTCGAAAAATGGGTATGAGCCGACTCATTTTATAATCATTTTGAAGTTAACACGGTAAAATTAATATTATCAGATGAATAATTGGTTAATCTGCAAGGATTTATAGCGTATCTGTACGGAGAATGTTTGAGAGAATCAATATGATATTTCGAAATAATTTTAATTGAAATTTGACATGTAAACCCGAGTTTCTGCGCATTTTAAATTTTGATCGTACCTTCAAAATACTATCCACATACCTGCTATAACTTTGCAAAATTTTCATACTTTCATATAACTCTTGATTTCAAAAACTTAATGGCATTGAGAAGTCATATTTTTGTATAAATTATAATCAACACTATTTTGTGCTCAAATATACATAGTCTGTACAATATATCAAAACTTAGCTCAAAATTTAACTACAGGATTACAAAAAATAGAATTGAACGATTTTAAGCATTAATAACTTTTTAATTAATAAACTTTTAAGCTGT
>JAQFXV010001832.1:0-12120 GCA_034694065.1 Camisia spinifer | reverse complement strand
TGAATCAAAAATAATTATTCTGAGTTAGAGTTTTGATGCTACAAAATGAGACCGGAATTTATATTCCGCATCGTTATTGTAAATGACCAAAACTTTTTTTGCATTACTAATTCAGAGATTAAAATGATAACATTAGTTTTCACAAAATTTCCCATTGGTTCAATCAAACATTTAATTTAATTGAATAGCGAACTTGAAAACTCGAATGACTTTTCTCTATATTTAATTGAAAGCCAAATGCAAATACAACTAGTATTAAATTGAATCAATTGTATTGTTACGGTAACTGATGAATTGCAGTATTATACTGTCATATTATGTTGAATGCAGTAACAATCTTTTCAGAAAAGGATTGCATTTCAACCAAATATTAAGTTTGATAAAGACTTTTTGAAGAATTTGTTTAATTAATAAATAAGTCTTTAATTTTTTATACTAAGTATCCCTTTAGTAGAAATGTTTTATTGACCTATTAATTAAAGATGCAAAATGACAAGATCAGTTTTATGCACTTGCGAGCTGGCAAACTCAGCTCACAGCTCCTTAACCATTTGGATACAATAGCACGACTCTTCGCCCCCTCTCTCTCTACCCCTTTCAGTTTCCAATCAAATCATTTACATTAATAATAAATATCAATATTTATGTAAACAAAACTTTATATCAATGCTATTTTGCATTGTTTTTTAAGAAGGCCGACAATTTTTAGCAATATTTTTTTGAAGTCGTGCTAATGTATCCAAATGGTTAACGAGCTCAGCTCAAGCTCAGGGTTATTAAGCTGATGAGTTTCACTAATCTATAGTCATAATTTATCACTCATTTTATAATTCTTATGAGAATCTCGATTTTGTTAACTGCAACTATTGTATTGAATTTTTAAAAAATCACTCTTTATTTCAAATAATGTTAAGGTATTCGACAAATTATTTGATTTCTTCCAAATAGTTCATTAAATACAAAATATTTCATTAAATTTGATACAGCTTATCAAAGGGTTATCATAAGTTTAATAAGTTATAAATATATAGTTTAAATAAACTTTCTTAATGTATATAAAAGAAAGATAACAAAGAAAATTGTAATAATCTCAATATTAGATATTATTTTATTAATATAATTAATCAGGCTTAAAGTCAAGTTTCAATTTTCGGGGTTTAACAACAGCTGAAAAGTCATGGGTTCAAGAGGTTTACCCGTTTAAATTTCAAATGGAAAAGATTAAACTTTAAAGTATGCTACTTTTCAATGCTATTTTTGAATGAATTGTTAGTCAAATTATATTTGTTAAACCCGTTAATATGGGATATGAGCTTAAGTTGGGTGTAATACGTGTCTAAATACTAATAAATTCAATTCATATTCAATTATCAATGAGAATAACTTATAAGTTCACTCAACTAATAAGTAAGATTGAAATCAAAGTTGTATTTATTAGCCGTGAACGATATTAAATGAGAAAATCCAAGATTTTATTGTCATTTTTTTGAAATAAGTGTTAGAAAAATTTTTTGAAATAAGTGTTAAAAAATTTTTTTTTTGAAATTCTTTTGAAGTTCAAAATATCCCATTTTAAAACCTAATGGACTCAATTTTATGAACTTTTATTATTTCATAAACAAATGCTTTGTTTTTTGTTTGCGAAATAATGACAATTTGTTCAATTTTTTGTTAAATAACCGATCAACCAATTGATTTCTCGATTTCAATTTAAATGAAATGGATTTAATATATATTTATTTAGCAGCTTTATTGTTATCTTAAGCTTTAAAAAGCTGTATAGTATTATGTATAAGAAAAGTATGTTCTTTATCTTACTATTTAATGATAAATTATAAGTTATGACAATCAATTAAACTCTTAAATTATATGTTATTTTTGTTCTTAGCCTTATATACTGTAATAGTAAGTGTAAATAGTATTCAAATTAAGTTTATGCTAACTTTAGTTATTATAAAACTAATGAAACTTTTGCCTCTCAAATGTTTTTAATTAAACTAAATGTTTAATTGCTTTCGACAATCTTAAAGACTACTAAAAATGTAGTTAAAAAATCCTTAACGATTGTCCAAACTATTAAACTTTTAAAGTCATGCGCAGACAAATTATACATAACTCACTCTCTCCTAAAATTATAATTTTTTAGTATTTGTACTGATGTTTCCCTCTATTGAGAGTTAAATAAATACAAATAAATTAATTGCGCACTAGAATGGCGTTTAGGGCAGAGTTTATATTAAACTGATGTTCACCTAATGTCCAAATTTGTCTCATTAAAAATGTTATCTCATCGGCGCTTAAGTAATAAATTTTTAGTTTGATATATACTTAATAATAAACAAGTATTTATTTGTCTCAATTCATAAATTAAATATTGAAAAAAAGTAACTGAAAACCGGTGAGTTATCACTATTATTATAATGGCGTCCATTTATATACTCTTTGTTCGCATTTTATTCCTATAATATATAGATATTTATTATATAGATTTGTATAGAAGTGTATTAGGAGTTGAAACTTATGTGTATAGCATGTATGGCATGCATTGGATCTATATATTAAGCATTGCTTTACATTTTTCTATACTTTCTATCTCTAACTCACTCTTCAAAAAAGCATTGAAAAAGTTTAATGTTATTTTACAGTATTGTATGTCTTGTATTGCATAATGATTTTTAACTAATTATTTTAACATTTATTTTTCATAACTATTATTTAAAAAATATTTGATCCAAAATTTAATCTCGAAATAAATGTTAAATACTTTAAATTTTGTTAATTTAATAATTTTAAAACATAATTAAATGATAAAAATATTAATTATTCTTAAGTGAAAACTTGTAATAATAATTGAGCGCTTCATTCAATTATTTATTAATAACACTAATAATCAATTTTAGTATAAATTTGATTTAATTTAATATTTGTTTAGAAAGTAATCGCAAAATGATATCAATAACAAAAGAGATGATAAAAAGCGAAACTGAGACACAAATCACTGAAAATATAAGTGAATTAACAAATGAACAAAACTTGAAAACAAATATATCATTAATTGAATCGATTAAAAGCGAACCAATTATTACTGATTTGCCCTCAAATGAAGACAATTCTCAAATTTCAAGACTAGAAACGAATACGAGTTCTAATTTAGAAGCAATGGATTCGAGTATTGATAATGCGTGCGAAACATGTGATGAATCAACAAATAGTCAAACCTTTAATAAAAGTCCATTTAAGAGACCTTTTAATGAGTCAATCGATGAAAGTGTCAATTGTTCTGATATTTCTATTACAAAAAAGCAGAGAACAGATGACTCGCAAATGACCACTGATTATGTTGTAAACTATTTTGGTGTAAAATTCAAACGATTACAGGAATCGTATTTAGAAAATATTTTGGAACTATTTTTCTTAGAAAGAAACGGACATATTATGGACTTTCAAAACTGGAGAAAAAAGGCTCCGACACAGCAATTGCTACAATATTTAAGAGCAAATGCTGTCGAATCAGATCAAGAACTCAAAGAATTAATAGATTTAAAAACTTCTATTGATTTTTCGTCCGCAAAACTATCAGAAACTTTACCAGTTGTTCAAGTATTACAATCGACTTCAGCTGTATCTCGAGTGACAACACCTTCTGTTTCAACCTCTCAGTCAATTGTTTCTTCATCGCTATCGACACCAACTCTATCGACAAATGTGTTGACATCACCCATTAGTTCGACCCCAAAGGGGACCACTATTTCATTGCCAACAATAATTACAACAACAACACCAATAACTAGTATTCGACCGAATAGTAATCAAAGTAATAGTAATTCTGGAGTAAGACTCTCCACACGACAGCATTCAATTTCATCATTCTATGACTCAGCCATTGGTTCACAGGAACAGATAGTAGAAAGAGCTAAACAAGAGGCTTATGTAATGCAAAGGATAGCAGAGTTGAGGAAAAATGGTTTGTGGTCTAGTCGTAGACTTCCTAAAGTTCAAGAACCGCCGCGTTGTAAAGTTCATTGGGATTATTTGTTAGAAGAGATGCAATGGTTGGCCGCAGACTTTGCACAGGAACGCAAATGGAAAAAAGCGGCCGCAAAGAAATGCGCGAAAATGGTTGTAAAATATCATTCAGATAAGAAATGTCACGCAGAAAAAGCTGAAAAAGAAGAGTTGCTTCGATTGAAAAAGATTGCTTCCAATATTGCCAAACAAATCAAAACATTCTGGTCTGACATCGAAAAAGTATTTGAAGCCAAACAAGAAGTCAGACTTAATGAAAGGCGTAAAAAACTTCATGACATGCATTTGAATTTTATTGTCGATAAAGCAGATAAATATACCGAACGATTAACTCAAGAATTGGGAAAATCTCTTAATAGTACTGAAGATTCTGGTCTTAACAGTCGTTTAGATGAAGAAACAATTGATAGTGAATTTGAACCTGAAATTAGTGAATCTGATGACGAAGAAACGATTGCTAAAGAAGAAGAAGAAGTAGGCGTTGGAGACGGAAAGCAAGAAATAGAACTATTACAAAAAGAAAGTGAAATACCTCTCGAAGACTTGAAAGCTTCGTTACCTAAAGAATTATTTGAAACGCCGGCAACGCTATCGACAATCGATAATAATGATAGTGTCGAACACGAAGATAAAGAGTTTAAATTAGATGAAGAAAGTGTTGATACAGAAGATGACGAACAAACTATTGAAGAACAAGAAGAAAAAGAGGGAAAAGTTGACTATTCGAGTGAAATAAAAGAACTTGAAAGTGATGCGAATACTCCTATAGAAGAACTCATCAAAAAGTATTCATCACTTGATAGTTATGAGTTAGACAGTGATGACGATGAGGTCGACGATGAAGAAGATGATCAGGAAAATAGTGAAGATTTTGACGATTTGAATGAAGACGAAGAATATTATGGCGAAGAAATGTCTACTGAAGAGGAAACGGGTGAGATTGGAATGGAGTTTCTCATTAATCCTGATGCCAATAAAGTGATTGATAAGCCTCTAATTGAGGTGAGTTATAGTCTTTATTTATATGTTAACCCCATTCACGCATCACAATTAATTTTTATTTATTATTTGTGAATTTCAATTGAGGGGAAAATTAAATTCTTCTTTAAAAACACCGCAATCTTTGATTTAATATAATTGCGAGACCTGAAAGTTGATATATTATTAATTTATAGGAAATATCAAATGAAACTAAAGATAGTGATAAAAATACTGTCGGACCAAATAGAGAGATAACAGACATCGCGGGTTGTGCTGAAAGTCTTCAACCAAAAGGAAACACACTTTCAGCAGTTCAAGTATGCACTAAAATACCATTTTTGATTAAACACGAACTCAGAGAATACCAACACATTGGTCTCGATTGGTTGGTTGCGATGCAGGACAAGAAACTTAATGGTATATTAGCTGATGAAATGGGTTTGGGAAAGACTATACAGACAATTGCATTAATCGCACACTTGGCCTGTGAGAAAGGCATTTGGGGTCCGCATCTCATTGTTGTTCCGACGAGTGTTATGTTGAACTGGGAAATGGAATTCAAGAAATGGTGTCCGGCTTTCAAAATACTTACTTATTATGGAAGTCCTAAAGAAAGAAAATTAAAGCGTCAGGTATTCTATTTTTGTTAAATATTAGTAATTGTAAGTGTTTGAGACTTAGAGTCACTCAATTGGACTGTTTTAGTGCTAATTTAGTGCTAAAGTATCTCAAAAATTATTAAACTATTTATGCGCCTTTCATTACAATAAACATGTTATTTAAGGTCACCATTTAATGGTTAACATTTAATTTATATGTTTAAAGGGTTGGACAAAACCAAATCAGTTTCATGTATGTATCACTTCATACAAACTTGTAATACAAGATCATCAGTCATTTCGTAGAAAAAAGTGGAAATATTTGATTTTAGACGAAGCACAACATATCAAAAATTTTAAATCTCAGAGATGGCAAATGCTCCTCAATTTTAATACTTCGAGAAGATTATTATTGACTGGAACTCCACTTCAGAACAATTTGATGGAGTTGTGGTCACTCATGCATTTTCTAATGCCTAACGTTTTCCAATCGCACAAAGAATTCAAAGACTGGTTCGTAAATCCTGTCACAGGAATGGTTGAGGGAAATAATGAGTTTAACGAAGCTTTAATTAGACGATTACACAAAGTTCTCAGACCTTTCTTATTGCGGCGCTTGAAATGTGATGTCGAGAAACAGTTGCCTAAAAAATATGAGCACATAATTATGTGCAGATTATCTAAAAGACAACGATTTCTTTACGAAGAATTTATGTCTCTCGGAAAGTATGTTAACAATCGTCAGATGTTTTACAAATTGTATTTGACTTTAAATGAATTGATTTTTATTTAAAATTCAGAACAAAGGAAACTCTTGCAAATGGAAATTTTTTAAGTGTTATTAATATATTAATGCAATTGAGAAAAGTTTGCAATCATCCAAATTTGTTCGATCCGAGGCCTACTATTTCTCCATTTATGACAGAAGCGCTCACATACCAAACGGCATCTTTAGTCACAACAGCTTTAGATTACGATCCTCTCAAACACATTAACTTAAAATCATTAAATTTACTTCTGTCTGATCTATCGTTCACATTGAGTGCATTCGCTCACCATAGGATCGGACGCTTTATGGCATCTCCAGAACTCATTCAAGAAATTGATTCCTCTCCTGAACCACCGCCTCGTTGTCCGCGCGGAAAGATTAGGCTTCAAATAAGGACATCAACCGCTACAATGCATTCCACACCAACTGCTCCCAAATCGGTTTCGAGTCAAACCTCAAACCAATTGCAAGCAACAAATCGTCACATCGAACAAAAGTTTTTGATCGCACACAACACAGGAATTCAATCACAAAGTAGTTCGACTTCAAAGCTTTCCACAACTACTACCTCTTCAACTGATGGTAATTATAATTTCAATTACTGTTAATATTTCAAAACTAACTTATGTTTAAATTTAAGGCAATAGAGTTGCCATACCTTTGAGTCGTTTGGTTCCAACACAAGGCGGTCAACACATTCTTTTACGAACAGCTTCAGGAACTCCTATTTCATCGACACTCTCACCGACCACAACAATTGTGAGACAAAGTCAACTGACACAAAGCCCTATGAGACAAATCATAGTGACCCGAGCCATACAGCCTTCTGTCGGTGAGCTTTTTATTGATTATTATTGAGACAAATCCATACTCAATATAACTGTCTTATAGTATATTGAGCTTCCATTGTCTCATATAATGATTAACTGATACATCCATTCGATATTGTGTTGATTGCATTTCGAATCAGCTTAATTTAGTTACATTTTATTTATATATTTTATTATAATTAAATTAAGGCATAGCTAACGCTCAGGAACAATATGTGACATGTGCTCCGATCACAACTTCATCAAAACCTATTTCATCTCCATTTAGAAAAACATCATTAGTCGCTAAACAGCAAACAGAAAGGAAAGAAAAACTCCAATTTTTATCCCGTATTAATAGTCGGAAGTGTTCGGCAACCGCTTTATATGCTTCTGATCTGATAGAAGTCGCAACCATTAGAAATAGTCCTAAGTTTTTATCACATACAATACCATTCTGTTCGTCGATATTTAATATCGGAAACGGATATCTGAACTGTCATTTGGCTCCGCTTTCAGATAGATATCGAAAGGACTTTTGGGAATTTACTCATACGTTGAATGATATGATTAAAACTCCTGAAAAAATAGTTGAAGATTTAAGTGATATTCTTGTCCGTTATGTTTGTATAGTTCCGCGCGTTATTTCACCTCAAATTCGTTTACACGCATCACATTTGCCTCCATCTAAAAAGACATCAATTGATAATTTAAGTTCACAACTAAGTTATCATCTTTCAGATCGTTGTAATATTTTGAAAATCCCGATCTCACAAATGCGAACACAATTTCCTGAACTTAGACTAATTCAATACGATTGCGGAAAATTACAAACATTAGACAGACTTTTATGGGAATTGAAAACTGGTGGACATCGAGTGCTTATATTCACTCAAATGTCACGAATGTTAGACGTATTCGAACAGTTCCTTAACCATCACGGACACACTTATCTAAGACTTGACGGAACCACTAAAATAGAACAAAGACAGGCTATGATGGAAAGATTTAATGCCGATAAAAGAATCTTCTGTTTTATACTATCGACGCGTTCGGGTGGGATTGGAGTCAATCTTACGGGTGCTGATACTGTGATATTTTATGACAGCGATTGGAATCCAACAATGGATGCTCAGGCGCAGGACAGGTGTCATCGTATCGGACAAACAAGAGATGTTCATATCTATAGGTTTGTTATCATTTCCCTTACTTTTAATTTTAGTAATATTTCAATATATGAATAAAGAAAATTCAGAACAAGTTTTATTATTATGGAAGTAATAGAAAGATAAATCATAATGTATTTTATTTTTGTTTCTGATCACTAGTTATTGAGACTTAGAGTCACTCAATTGGACTGTTTTAAGTGCTAATTGAGTGCTAAAGTACCTCAAAAATTATTAAACTATTTATGCGCCTTTCATTACAATAACATGTCATTTAAGGTCACCATTTAATGGTTAACATTTAAAAAAGAAATTCTTATCTTTGATTTTGCAAATATACTGAACTTTCATTCATTTTGCATTTATATATTTTCAAAGTATTAAATATTTATTAATTTTGAATATAGATTAATAAGTGAGATGACTGTTGAAGAAAATATTTTCAAGAAAGCTCAACAGAAAAAACTTTTGGGAAGCGTTGCTATAGAAGGCGGAAACTTCACGACTGCTTTTTTCAAAACTAACGCTATACAAGACCTCTTCGGAATTGATTTACCGAAAGAGAGTCAGATGAATGTCTCGTCTGAAACAACTTCAATAGAAAGTGAAGGTATTGGTGACGCACAATTAGAACAAGCATTGGGTACAGCCGAAGAAGATAGTGATGTGGCGGCCGCTAAGACAGCTCGTGCTGAGGCTGCGGCTGAGTTTGCAGAGTTTGATGAAAACATTCCAATCGATACCGAAAGTAAAGAAGAAGAAAAAAGTGCAGAAGAAGAAAAAATTGATGAACTTATCCAACAGGTATGTTATTTATTAACCTTTTGATATGAGTTTGATTTACTATTTTAAACGACAAAATTATTGTAAATTCGATAAAATATCACACATTCAGATTTTTGAGTGGTTTAGTATTTCTTATTTACGCAATAACTTGAACTCCAATTCTTATCAAATGCTTTTTTTTAATTAAAAGTATCGCTAAATCCAAGAAAATTCATAATTTCTATCGAATATCGGTTTTCTGAACCCATTCACTATATTTTTATTCAAATTTACAATTTTAATGCATTCCTATCTATTCATTTAAAACTAAAAATATTAAAGTTATAACAAATTGTATTTTAAACTTATAGCTCAAACCAGTAGAAAAATATGCGATGAACTTATTGGAAGTTTTTCAAGAATCTGTATCTTTTGAACAACTAAAACAGGCGGAGGTATTGTTGAAGTTTAATCTGAATAAAATTGACTAAAATTATAATGATATAAATAAATGATTGTCTTCAGGAGGAAATCGAAGCTCATAAAAGGGAATGGGAATTAAGAAGATTAGAATTAGAGAAAGAAGAAACTCATAAAATGGAAGAAGCGTTGGATGATGAGAAAGAGCCAATACTAACGTGTCAAAGAGGAGATGCATATAATCAGGTTAATAAACGTTCAAAATTAGAGAACAAATTAAGTGTTAGTAAAAAAATTGATCGCCAGAATATTGTTAAAAGTAATCAAAATACAGATAATAAAGCAAATAATTGTATTGATAACAACCGCAATACGTCTTCCAAAGTGAAACGTTTGAAATTAAATTCAAATAACTTGAATGAACTTAAAAGTCAAGTGCGAAGGTCTCCGCGTTCTCCTATTTCTGTAAACAAATTAAACAAACCTTCTAAAAAATTGATAAATAATAATTCCTATTTAAGCGGCAGTAATCATAATAGACGTTCACATAATAGAACTGTTTCTAACTCTATATCTATCGGAAATGGTAGCGAAACTTCTGTTACAAATGCTTCGAATGCATTGAAAAGAAGCCGTTGAACTAAAGCTAATAATAGTTGTATTTATTGTAGTTATTAAGCGACTCAAATTGGAATCAATTTTTGTGATTTTCATTTAATATTCCAAAAGTTGCTTTTTGTAAATTATTTGTTATTATTTATGCAGTTTCTCTATCTTTTCTCTTTCTTATGGTTGTTTAATATGTAACAAAAAATTTATGATAATAATAATGATTACAAAAGTCTCATTTCAATTGTGTGTTATATTATTTTCAAAGCACTTATAGTGATGGCATTAATCACTCAAATACCAGGTTTTGGTGTCTTAAACATTGTTGAGTTGCGTTTTGTGAGCCCTTTTGCATAAAATCATTTCTTTTGGTGGATGTAATCATTATAATAATAATATTTATTGAATAATATTCTGGCACCAAAACTATGTGAATTGTGTGCCATATTATCAGTCATACTATTTGTGCTTTAATTAAATAATATCTCCAACCAAGAGAAATGAGATTTTTGCGAATTCGGGCGATCAAAATGTTTAACTATATATCTCAACAATTATTCTTTATTTAGGTTTATATATCATATAACGGTGTCGAACAAATGCCGGTAAGTTTGAAAAGTTGAATCACATTAAGTCATATGACATGAGCTTAAATGTGATGATTATATAGGTTTGGGCGCCACCCACTCCACCACAAGACGAAAATGATCTCTATATTGACTATTCTCTTGGCTTTCTGTATGAACAGTCATTAATGCCTGAATCACAGTTACCACCAGTTTATATACCAAAAGAAACTAATAAAAGACTCAGATTGGATACAACTATTGGTATGTCTTCAATCAATGCCAATAGAATTGCTTTTATTTTCAAAACAAGTCCATTAGAAATAGACATTTCGTATTTCCCTTTACAGCTCGTAAACAAAAGGTTCGTAAAGAAGAAGGTTTTAATATTCCTCGTTCTCTATTCGATCGTCCGTCGACTGCAGTCATTAAATTGCGTCGAGAACTGATTCTCCAAAAACTTAAAGGTTCGCTATTGACCGGTCCCGACAGTGCAGCCATTCATAGAACCCTTAATGCATTGGGAGCCAGTTGTGTTTTACCCCAAACAAATCTATTGCCTTCACAAGGGCTTAAATCTCCTCAAACTTCAATCAGTGGTTTAAATCCGGATTTGATTCCAAACTGGGCTATACATGAAGACTGGGCTGTTCTTCAAGTTATACAATATTTTCAAGACTTACCTTTGAATTTGTCAATACTATCTCCCGGACACGTTCCTAATTGGGATTTAGTGTCAGATGTCGTCAATTTAATCAGTTGTAACTATAGATCACCCAAACTTTGTAAAAATCATTACGAGTCGGCAATTGTTCCGCGAGAAGAAGGAAAGGTTGTCACCGATTCCACTCCTAAATTAAAACAAAAGAAAGTGAAAGGAATAACAGCTACACCGATAACACCGACCGCCACAACCCCTGTTACTAATCTTGTCAATGTTAAACCCAATCCAACAATTACTCGACCAATAAGAACGAGTCAACTTATAGTTCAGGACAATAACAGTTCATTCAGTCAGTTATGTAACCAAAGATATGATACTATAAAACAAATTGCGAACAAAAGAACCCCTACATTGAAACCAATGTTTATTAACTCTACGGGTAAAAACCCTAAACATATCGCTTTGCTGTCTGAAAGTGGAATTAATTACGATCAACCGCTGACTCCTATTCAAGTGGCCATTAATCGCGCCGAAAGAATTTCACGGGAAAAACAAAAAGCGCAGACCGAACAGCAAATGGCAGCCGCGCGTCAGCATCAGATTCAACTGCAGGTCAAACAACAACTTCAAGTAAAACAACAACAACAACAACAGCAGCAGCAGCAGCAGCAACAACAACAACAACAACATGCGCCACAAATAAAAGCTATTCTTACCCCGAATACCACTATTCCTGCAGCACAGCA
>JAQFXV010001831.1:0-12120 GCA_034694065.1 Camisia spinifer | reverse complement strand
ATTTGCTGTGCTATTAATGCTAATAAAGCAGTTATTGCGAGTGAAACTCTCGCGGGAGCAATAGAAGTGGGAATCCAAAAACCTACGAAAGTCATTATGACTATTAAAACTGAAGGGATGAATCTTTTAATTAGATAATTTCCAATGTTTCTCTTTAAATGAATTGATGCGACCAAACATGAGAATTCACCTTAAAATAAAAAATAATGGATTTTTTAGAATTATAATTTTTTTTATAACTTTTATAGTATTTGACACAATTGCACGAATAAGAAAGAAGAAAGCGAGGCAGCATTGTATCTTGTGTTCGAACCAAGAGAATATTCATTCATTATCTATTAATCATAATCATAATTTATTTTCTTAATTTTGAGAAATGGATCTCTACATCATTGTTTTTGCTCTAGACATGTAGTCAGACATTCCAGACAGTTTTTCAACACTGTATAATATACAGAGAAACAAAAAATAGGTTAAAAATAAGTTAAATTTTGAGATTGTGAAGCAAACCCTTATAAGTAATTGTTGAAGTTTTTATCAAAAAGATAATCAACTGATTAAAGTGAATTTTAATATATAATATATAAACAAATATTCAGATTTCTTGAATAAACTTGAGAAGTAATCAACAATTACTCATTTGATTGCTTATTGATAAAAAGTTCAGCAATTAATATAAGGGTTAGTTTCGCTATTTCATAATTTAACTTGTTTTTAACCTATTTTTTGTTTCTCTGATAATATATTATCTTCTATACTGACACAAATATCAACCTGAAATGGTCAAGGGATAGGTGAAGTTCGGGTCTATTTCCTATGGGAACATCTCAAAATCAGAGAATCCCTATGATTTTGAGATTTCCAAAATACAGTGCTTGGTTCAGTTCCCTTTTTCCGAGAAAAATTTGACGACCCCACTTAAATTTTTAGAATTTCTGAAGGCTCATCATAGGAAAAGTTTATCTTTGCCAAGTCTAGATTTCATCAAATAAATACTAATTCCTTGTAATAGAAATTCACCTTAAATCTATTTTTTCAAATTAGCTCATTAGAGATAATAAAATTGTTTTAGTTTTTATGAACATGTGAGTCTATACTTTAATTAAAATTATTCTTTTTCTTCAGTTATTACCTATCTCGTATTTTTTAGTGCATTCACTGATTGATTCGTTCGATACTTGATATTCAGGTAATTCTACATGACTTCCCAATCGAAACCACAACCATTTCAGATGTACGATATCTGATGTTTCGGACACTTTTTTTTAAGAAAAATAAATTGTATTTTTAAATAAATAATCAAATCTTAATTATGAATTAACTTATTTTAATAATATATTTCAAAAAGAGCACCTTTAAGATCTTCATAGAATTTTATTTCAGTTTCCAGCTACAAATAGAGAAATCTCAAAATAAATCTGAGTGTCAATCCTTGAACTAAAAACTCATTTTTGATTCATTGCTTTATATCAATGATTCATTCATTAACTAACATTTGATGAAAAATATTGAAAATGAAAATACATATTGAAATGAAGTAACAGTAATTAAATAAATCTTCGATAAGACAGTATTGATAGTGAAGTATTAAAAAAACCTAAAGTTCTAACCTTGATTCAGAGACATAAGACTTGTGAGTTAACACATTTTAAAATTAAAATTCAAAAAAGATCTCAAAATTTCCCTTTTTGAAATACATCATTAATTTAAAAATTATTCTCACATGTTGTGATTCTTATAAAACAATTCTGTGAATCAAAAGGATATTTCCTGAAATTCATATCACAACTCAATTTCATCTGAAGTCTCGCAGCCATAAAAACATTTGTCCCATCACTGACTGTAAAGTAAAGACTGGGAGACATGACATTCGCAACGCCTCCACTGATTGCATTTCGGAAGTATGTGTCTGGAGTCCAAATACGATCCTTCCATTGAGAGCTTAGTGTATATTGAGTTGTAGAGTTTCGTAATCCTCTTGGAGTCAATAATCGGTGATCAACCCAGTATTGATGATAGAAAAGATCGACATTAAAAGACTGAAAAGTTGACTAAAATTAAGATTTTATCATAGGATATTTGAGCTATAATTTGATATTTCAAACAAAGATGAATCGGTATTTTCAGCTTTCTATATAATCTCTATACTATCAGTTAAAGTTCAATTGATTTAATTCCAATTCAAATCGGTTTCATTGATAGACAAGTATTGCGGGCGAAATAGGTTAAGACCCTACCTTTGAAGGATGAAAAACTTAACCTTAAGATATTTGGAAATTTTATTTGGTTTTTTAGTGCATCTTTTGATAAATATTCAATAATTGAAAGGCAAATAAATCAAACAAAGCTGTAAATTTTTAACCGTAGAAAATCTCAATTAAGGAAAAAGAAATGAATTTGATTTGGTTCATTACTTTATTTTCATTCTATTTATTAAATTTAAAATTAGGCTTTGAGTGTCAACGTGGGTTATGCAAGAAAAGCTCACAAATATAAATATCTATCCTACTCACCTTATAATACTTATGCAAATACCTATATTTTGATTAAAATAAGGTGTGAGTTCGTTTTGCAAAAATATCTTATCCAAAATATCATATCCATATACATAATTATATTTATAGAAGTCATAAATAGTTCTCTATAATATTAATTTGCATAATAATCTTGGAAATACATTCAACAATAGAAAATAAATTGCTTATTGCAATGAATCATCAAGAGATTACTCAATGGCAGATTAATTTTATTTTCACTTTATTTTAGAATTTTTAAAATAAAGGCGATATTAATATACAGCACAGATGCGAAGTTTGATCATTGCTTTCAAACTTGTTATTTATTTTGAGAATACTTATCTTTCTCTAAGTTATTATATTTAAAATGATAATAAAATAAGTCAAAATTTCAGAAAAATTTGATTAATTAATTTTTCTCTAACTATTACAATCGTATAAACTTTTAACTATAAGAGAGAATGATAAGTTTCATCCAAATTACTGATAATTTTGAAAGCAGAAATTAAACGTCGCCTCTGTACTGCAAAATAAAATTTTACCGATAAAGTTTTTCTCATACCATATCAGCGTTAGAATTAGGCAATAATGACAAAACTGTAATTGAGATAAAAACTTCCACAGGTTTATCATCAATTACCGGTGCAGTATCTCGACTATAATTTGCTGGCAATATATCACTGTATATAGTGTTCACTTCACTTGAAACCTCTCGAGATAATGATAAATATAAATAAAAAATAATTTTACTCCAAAAAGCACTCGATAACAGACGCAAAATTAATGTTAAAAATTTCATATTATTTGTCAAAGACTCTGAATAGAAAGACATTCTATCTATAAATTTTAAAATATAAAATGCTTGAATTCAACTTCAAAACTATTTTAAAAAACTCAAAAATTGAGTTTGATTTAGTGCTATAAAAATCAATTTATAATACACTTAATTATTATTAATTGAGGTTTAATAGCAATAATAAGCACAATAAAAATATTAGAAATTCATGATTTGATTTATAATGTTTCAAATTTTTATAAGTACTCAAACAAAAGGAAATTTGTGTATGAATAGTGTAACTACTTTTATAATTTGTTGTTCAATGTCATAAAACTAGTTAAGGAGGCACTTGAGAAATCTTATGTAAGGTAATTTCCCCTAATTATTTATTAAGTGTCTCGAAAAACATTGAACCATGAATTAACATTCTTTAAAGTGGTAGTAAACGTGACTATCATGTTTTACTTGACAATTTGTAAATAAAATTTGATTATTATTATTTATCAGTTTTGCTTGATTTAATAATTGAGTTGACTGAAAATTTTTGGTCGGCGAAGATTTTATAAAGTTCAGTTGGAAATTTTCAAACATTTAATTTTTCATATTTGAGAAAGTTTAAAAACATATACAATGAAAATAATGAATGCATATCTTTACTAATAGATTCCTTTGTTTACAATCCTTAGTATGCAGTACGTAAAGCACATACAGTCGATGACTTTAATAAGAGTGAACTTAAGATATATACTTTCATGTATAACATGTTTTCTCAATAGAAATGAATAGAAAAAGTATTGCAAAAAAGTATATGTCTGAACCGGGTTTCGCTCACACTTATGTAGCAAACTTGTAACAATCATTATTGAAGCATTATATCATAATTTATATGTATTTCTATTGAATAATTTTGAAACTGGGAATGTTAATTTTATTAAAAATCCTTTTGCATTGATTGTTAAGCTGATACTTTTAATATTTTCAGAAGACAAGTTATACCAAATGATGAGAAAATAATATGAAAAACAAAATAGCCATAACCCGTCCATTCATATGCTCATATAATACCAAAATATAATGTGTAATTTATCTGATTATAAACAGTTGCTTTGATAAGTAAGATTTTCAAGGAAATCCCGAACATTTTTATTCAAACTTAAAACTTTTCTTTTTTCTTTGCATGCTCCGCAATCGATCAATCCTATTTCTATTATTTGAGAACAATATCAAAATTTCTACCATACATGATAGGATTCTTTTTGAAGAAAGTTTCGTGATTTCAAATATGAATAAAATGGAAGATAGAATAATTCCTATTATGTACATCGAAAAAAAGCTGAGCAAGTGATTCATGTGCATACTATTGTTTTGATTAGTCACATTTTCGAATGAATCAGTGAAATTTTCGTTCAAGCTTGAAACCTTTCTTTTTTCTATGTTTCTCCAATAATCGACTAATTCTGCTTCTATAAGGTTCGATAAACTATGAAGTTTGAAATATTTTAAATTCATGAATGCTTCAATTTTATGATAACTTACAAATTATTGATCAAGTTCTTGAATTCAAAATTTTTTCGAAAAGCGATTCCATTCAAATCAATATGAAACGTGGATTCTTGTGTGTCTGGTGGCAAATAAAATGATCCTGAGATAAGTTTAATCATTTCACATTCTAAATGGAATCTTGATCCGATGAAAGCGTAAGATTTCGTTGAATTCATCACGATATCTAAACCTTCGCTTGGGCTTCGCACTGATTTAATCAATTTCCCAATTTCTTTATGAGTTTCAATTTTTGAATCCTTTAAGTAATTTGATTCCACAAAATTTGAAAAAATTAACCAAATATATAAAAAAGAGAATTCCTTATCAAATAGGATATAATTTAAGAAAATTAATTATATTTTCATGTAAACATTTATCATATACTTTCAAAATCACTTGCATTTAATGATTTTACAACACTCGCAAAAATTTTTTAAAATCGGTTAATTAGGAAATTTATACCTTTAATGACTGAAAATAGGAAGAGCTTTCAGTTGCTATAACTTGAATATGTCCATTTTTCTGAGCCAATACTAATTCTTTCAATGTTTCAATATTTCTATTTTTGATGAAATTATCATTAATGAGTGAAGACACCCACTATAGCTTGATGTCAATACAAAACTTGTGAATAGCCAAAAGCTTATCATTATTCTTAATGAGAAAACAGATGGCGTTTGATAAGTCATTTGTTGTCTAATGAAAATTCGAAATATCGATATATCCAATTTTATATCAAACTTATTCAATTGAATAGAATTCTGCGATATGATCCACACTAAGCAGAAGTTCAAAACAAATGCGGTTATGAGACAAACCCAAATTAATTGATCGAAAGGCTCGATAATCAAAGTCATTTTTGGTTTTGCCAAAGCTGGATGAGTAATAAATATAATTGGAGTAATTGTATATGGTTCAGAAAAATCTATAATTTTCAAGCGATCATCATTAATTGATAGCTCGGATAAACCA
This sequence comes from Camisia spinifer, assembly GCA_034694065.1. Classification (NCBI taxonomy): domain Eukaryota; kingdom Metazoa; phylum Arthropoda; class Arachnida; order Sarcoptiformes; family Camisiidae; genus Camisia; species Camisia spinifer. The sequence goes on along the minus strand of JAQFXV010001831.1, from coordinate 6,312 downwards.
ATATCTGCTATCTAAGAATAAATTGATATTTTGTAAAATTAAGTGATTCAAATTTTTTTTGACCGATTTAAATAAAATGTTATTCAGAAATACTTTAAATTAACAAGAGACTATTCTGATAAATATTTTATCAGATTTTCAAAACGTAAAAAGTGATCTTCATAATACAACTTTTATTTAGATTCCGCGCCCGAGGTACAACCTAATATTCTCAAAATTCAAGCAGTGTGTCAAATTTTTGAAATTTTTTGAAAATTTTCTAAAAAAGGAGGGAAGATCAAGCGCTTTATTTATAAAATCTCAAGATCTAGTATAAGATCTAGTAGATCTAGTAAGCTGTGTATACCTTTCCCTGTCCAACTATGATATTGTTCGTTCTATCATTTAATTGCAAAAATTAAATATTGTTCATAAATTATTCAATTCCCAGCGCCAGTTCTGACAGATAAAATTAATAGGAATATTTGAATTTGAATTTTTACTCACATTATAAGCTATTTTTCTACAATTCCATTCCACGTTTTATTGGGTAAAAGCTGTCCGAATACTTTGTTACAATTCACTATTTCGTATGTAAAATTGAAATGGTTTTGCATATTTTCTATGGTTTTTCCCTCAAAGCCACCATTTATGACCCATGTTTGTAAACTTTTCGCAAATTCCAAAGACACGTATGGAGGATGCTTAATCACAAATTTCTATAAATCAATTCATAAAATAAACAAATTGTAATTTACCTCATTTGCGGCTATTGTAAAATGCTTCCCACTCAAACTCATAATATATATAAGAAATTGATCATAATTTTGCACTCGTTTTCAAATTTCACTCAAATCTTAACCAATAAAATATTCGAATCTTGTCATTTCCCGCATCAAAATTCGTCTAAGATTTGAGAGTTTACAAGCCAAGTTCAAAATGAATAAACGGCATTGATTCTTCAACTCACAATTTTCCTTAAACAGAATTAGCCTACAATGAGTTGTAATACATCTTTGCTCTAACTCTAATTCAATGAACTTTCAGATAAAATATAGTCTATACCGTTACTCATACAAATATTCAAAGAAGCATAGGCAAATTTTTTGTATTGATTAAAATGACAAACTTATACTTACTAAATAAAACATAAGTTGCTAATTATATATTTCAAACAAAATAAGCGATTCAAACGACGAATTGTGGGAAGTTCTAATTAATTTCTTAATGATCGATTGTATTTTATTTAATTGAGATCAATCGAAAATGACGTATATGTCCTTGGCATCAGCATTTCAGAGCGTGAAATAGTGCATTTTTCAATTAAGAATGAACTTCATGTGTGGTTCACATGTTTATTCTTAAATTTTCTTAGAAAAAACTAACTCATTATTATTAGTCAATCTTAAGTATAGTTATGTAATTAATAAATTAATTGAATCAAAAGTTAGTCCGCAAATTTTTTTTTCGAGCAAAATCTACGTTTCAATTCAACTTATATTTTATTCGTGTTGCATATTTTTTAACACTGTTGAATCAGAGTAAAAAAGTAACTGTTTATAGATCATTTAATTTAAAACATAATCTCCGATTCATAATATGAATAAACGACTTCATAATAATGAAATAACTCAAATAATTTTCTGCTGTTAGAAAAAAAATTCATTTGTTTATGAATTTAAAATATATACATGTAAAAGTCCACTAGCTTTTAAGTCCAATATTAAATTGAATAATGCTTATTAAACAATATTTTAATAAATCTCTTATAATAATTACAGTCCTTCAACATTGAGAGCGGAACTATCAGTCATGAGTGATTTATATGTTTGTTATGGGCGTACGCCCCCCCCCCCCAAGATTTTCGGAAATCCAAAAAGTAGTGATCATCCAAGCCTGGGAATTATGCTGAATTTCATTATTTTTTCAATTCCTCTTGTAAAATTCTACTCATAAAATGAACGTCATAAAAGTTCTATTCTCTTCATATTTAAGTTCTCAATTTTAATCAAAAAAGCAGCAAAAAAAGTTAGTGAACACATTATGTCGAACAAGAGTAAAAAGTGAAAATTTATTGAAATATAATATTTAAAACTAATAAATATAAATATATCCAGATTCAAAATATAAATAAATTAATTAGACATCTAAATTAAATAAAAAAATTAAATTAAATAATAATGAAATAACTTAAATAAGTTCTAAAATTGAGTGCGTTAAGTGTCACTATTCTTAAAAAATTCAGATCTCCGAAAAACAATATAGAGTATCATTGATAAAATGCAAGAATTTATAGCAACACCCAATAAAATAATAAGCATCAATGCATTTGGATATGATTCTATATAAGAACCTAACAGGTACGGAACAAATAAAACAAGAGTTTCAGAAGCAATTATAAATATTGTTCCCAATTTATCCGTAAATTCTATATATCGACCGGCAAAGCCATAAATAGAAGGGGCTATTGCGGAAAATCCAAAACTCAATGTTAAACTTCCGATCCATAGAATACCTAATACTTTCTGCCCAAAATGAAGTATAATTATGGCCACAAAAATGATAAATAAGTGACATGCAATCATGTGTTGAGGTTTTATTTTGATCGCTATTAAAGCACTTATTCCGAGCCCAATAGTGTATGATAAAGAAGAGGATGAGACTATTTCTGCGGCTCGACTGGCAGTCAATTTGAGAGAAATATACTGATAATATGTTGCACTGAACTGATAAAAACTTGAGTTCGAGCATTCGTGAAATGCTAAAAAAATTGATACTAACACTACAATGAGGATTCGCTGATTTGTTCCATTATCGAATAACTTTGTGAATTTTTGTTCCAGTTTTTTCTCATGTGATTGATTCTCATATTTCTTTAAGAAAAACATTATTGTCATCAGAATTGGCCCTGAAATTAGAGAAATTTAAAAAATTATAATTAAAAAGTTATTTATAAATTAAGTGTAATTTTGCTTTTATCTTTCTCATTTTACTTTTCTTTTACTTTGACCTTCGATGACTTTAATTAATTTTTGACTTTCAATTTCACTTTACTTTTATTTTTAGTTATTGACTTTCAATATCATTTTACTCACTTTTACTTTTAATAAAGTAAATTAATTTGAATCCCTATCATTTATACTTCAGACTTCACCAAGCTCAAATTTCCAGGGGGGAGCTTTCAAAAGTTTTCTAAGTATAGATGGGTGCTGGTCAAAATTTTCAAAATTATCTTAAATATACAAACACTGTATTTTTTGAAATTTCAGAATCCTAGGAGGATGTATATTATTTCAACTTTCCAGGAGCTGTACACCCTGCCGACACCTACCCTTTGCTATGTCTGCTTTCACTTTCAAAAACAAAACTAACACTTTTAATATCTATCTCAAAAATAGTAGTTATTACCGATCAATTGAATCAAACCACAGATACGATATGGTGTTTTAAGTTTAGAGCGTCTCTCAAAATTACTGAACAATGGAATTGTTTCATTTAATAAAGTTGAGTTTGAAAAATAAATTTCATCGAGATTCTCAGTTTCACCGGTCAAATATGGGGCAGTCATCAGTGGAGCCAAAACTGTTCCGATTCCGAACATGCATTGCATGATTTGAAGAACGGATGAACTTTTCTTTGGCCACATCTCTATAGTCCATACGTTAATCGCATTTTTAAAAGCGCCCGAACCCAGACCGAAGATCAAAATTAGAATATACAAATGCCATATTTGCCCCGAATAGGGCACCAAAAAACTTGAGATTGCCATCAATACTAGCAGTATAATTATTGTTATTTGCCGGTTGAGGTAGTTATAGAGCAATCCAACTGTATTCAGGTGAATAAATGTGAGAATTTTCACAATTTTTTGAAAATTTAATTAAATACTCACAACATGAACCCATCATATATCCAATATTGAGAAAAGTTAGCATCAATGCTATTCTATCCATTGAAGTCTCAAATATGTACTTCAGATCAACAAAGGTCAAACCAAAGGTTATATGACTCATACCCTAAGATAGTGAATTAATTAATTAATTACATCTTAACTTATTTATTTTTTATTCATCGGCTAAGAATTTTGTCAATTATAAGGATTATTTTGCTTAACAAAAGTTCTTATTTAGATTGGAAACAACTATCTATAATTAAATTTTTAACTTACCATTACCAATCGAGATAAGCCGAGTATCGTTGTATAAAAATATTTTTCCCAATCATTATTTGTTATTACATACATTTTCTAGAATTTTATTTCCCTTTACCACCAAATGATCCTAAAATAATTAACAAATAATTTAAATCGATAAGTTAATAATTTCAAAAAACTATATCTTGAAAAACAAGTCTGAAAGTTTAAATAGCTTTTTAAAGACTGTTTAACTATGATTAAGGAATAAATAATTTTGTTAACTGCCAATTCCTAAGTACGCATAATAAAAAATATTTAAATTTAAATAAATAAACTTGTAATAGAGAAAAAATTTTACACTAACTATCAACAATTCAGTGTAATTGGCATACGATCTAAAAATCCTACGTGACTTTGGTCAGGTGAATTTTAAACATAATTAAAAACTGACTTTTCCTCTGATTTTTAAAAAATATACATTATAAAATGAAATTTAAGCATTTTAAGCATTAAGCCAACATAACACTTTTTCAAATGAGTTCATAATTTTAGAAGAATAATGAAACAAAACTTTACCTTTCTCTCAATGACAGGAATATTTTAAAAAGTTTTTAAAGTTAACTCTGCAATAAAAATGATGCACTTGATTGGTAAAAATAAATTACAGATCATATTACTTCACTTCATTGAGCTTTTAAATCCTTGAACTCCTCAAATCTAATCTATTACGTTTAAAAATGCGTCAGAGTTTTTTTAAATCGCGTCTAAGGCTTATTTGTAAAAGGTGTTTTTAAAAAATAAAATTATTTATTATGGTTATTATTTATGATCCTTTCATGCACAAAGCATGCACAAAGCATGCGCTTTAATTTTTTATGTTTGCGATTAAAATAATTTATTCTACAGATATCAGTTCGAATAACTGGAAAACTTTGTTCTTATTTTTTTTATAAACATATAAGTTTCATTAATTTTATTATATCTTATGAATGGGAAGTATTATTTACATTATTTAAGCAGTGTGAATCAATGATGTAATACTCTAATGCTAAATTCCATATTGTACGTGAATTAGCTTACGAGAGTACGTGAATTTGTAAAATAATATGGCGACTGTATGCCTACAGTCTACAAAAGAATTAAGACTATGTACTTTGGATTCTTATCATTTTCCTGCAATATTATCTGCTTATTCAATTTTAAATTTATAAATAATTTCCTTTTTGAAAATATAAAATGCCAATAAAAATTATTAAAATAGTTTAAATAGTTGACTCACTAGTAGATCACTAACTTGAATTTGATAATTTGGAATGAAAATTTTAGTATTACCATAAATATTTGTTAATTTTTACATTTTCCAAAAATAAATAAAAATATAGCTATTTTGCCTATACATTCAAAATCTTGACATTTTAAAAACAAAATAATGACATATTCGTGGCCAATATGATATAGCAACGAGCTTTTAAATTTTGAAAAAGTGATCAGTGGTCAAACTGGGCTAAAAAAGTGGTTCCGCCACTAAGCTTATATATTTTTATGCATATTAACGGATTTGGTGCGCAATATTTATTCAACGGGCTTTATTTTTGCTCGCGTAGCCAGCAAAACTTCTTACTTGTTTTATATTAAATTTTGCAACAAAAATGATCCTTAAACTATCATTGTTTTGTAATTTTTATTTCATTTCAATATCATCCAATTTGTCGTTCATTGTTTGAGGGTTGTAATGAAGAAAATATAGATGGATGAATTATTTAAAATTTCATTTTTCAGAATGAATATTTCCACTTTCCTTTCTCTCCTAATTATTTAAAATAAAATTTAAAAAATAGAAAGTAATCGACAAGTATTGTTATCATATGAAAATTTGTGAAAAATTTCAAGATTCTGATAAAAAATTAAAGAAAGTGAATAATGTTACTAAATATGTTATTAGTGGTGACTTTCTAATAAACGAATATATTTTTTCGCCTTGCAAAAATATCACATAATTAGAATATACTTGTAATAAAGCATGTTTCTAGAGTCCAATAAACTAAGCATTTTAGTGTCTATTAATCTAATATAAGTATTTCGTTTTTAAGTTACTATTATTGAATTTAGTTAATGAGTGCGATAAGATATATACTTTTATGTAAAGCAGATTAAAGTTTTTATTTTAGAGAACTGTAGGCAAATCATTAAAATGATAG
>JAQFXV010001830.1:0-12122 GCA_034694065.1 Camisia spinifer | reverse complement strand
TATCAGCTCAATACACTGAGCTTGAGCTGAGCTGTGAGCTGAGCTGACCAGCTCACAAGTACTTAAAAACTGAGCTGGTGAAGAACACTACTCGCAATCATCCCGAGTGAAAGTCAGATAAATTAAAGCCAACAAAACATAAAATAATTTCTGATGTTTGAGTTAAGGAAATAATTCTCAATCAAAAATTTACATTAATCGAAAGTTGTTTGTAATTTCATTTTAATTCTTTTCTATCAAATGACAAATATTTTGAAAAGAGTTTAAACGTTCAAAAAATAATAATTTGATTATAAGTTAATCACAACAAAAAACTCAATTTGAATGAAAGGTTGAAATACTTTTTGTTATTTAACGATAATATTATTACTCGATTTATTCGAAAGTATGGCAACAGAAATATTGCAATCATTTTCAGTTCAGACCCAATTAACTTCATTAATGTTAATCGAGTTAACACGCAATCAAAAAATTAACTGTAAAATACTTGTCGTTTAAATCAAAGAATAAAAATTCGGTTAAATCGAAAAACAAAATCGTTACGAGTTTATTAAAATCAAATAGAAATTAAATCAATTTCATGCTGAGAAATAATATTTTTTAATATGGGCTAAATTTTTAAGCAAATTATTTCATTGAAAAATAAAAGTGATCAAAAGTTTAATTTAAATGAGAATAATCTTTAGAGAATTTCTCGTTTTATAGATAGTTATATTTTGGTTTTGTTTCTCATGTGAAACTTTTTAACTATTATTGCAATGAAAATGGTTTGAAAATTCTTTAGTGCGAAGACTAATAACTTTAGTTATTGTTTCGGTTAAATATTTCTTCTTTTTGAGGTTATTTTGATTGAAATGAGTTTTAAGACTAGTCTTGAAGAGAAAAGAAAATGTATAGAAAGGAGGAAAATATTTAAGCAATACTTCAATAAAAACGATAAGACTTTCAGTATTCTTCACACATATGAGGATTAAAATCAAGGAATAAATAAGTTTTTATCATGAATTGACTTGAATTTGAAAAACTTATATTTATTATAGCAATAAATTCTCTGATTAAGAGAATTTATTATAACTTTTAAGATTTAGTTATTTAGGGTATTAGTTAGTTATAAAAATAGAATTGAAGACTTACCTATTGCTCATATTTACGTGATTTAACTCCAGTTTTATTCAGTAGTGGTATTCAAATGAAATTTCAATTAAAATTGAAAAAAGTTCATTAATATTCAGGTATTTTCAAAGTGTTATAAAAAGGGATTTCCAGCAAAAACTTGATTCATAAAAGTGTTTCTTAAAAAAGAAAAAACAATTAATTCAGCATAAAAATTGTTTCCAAAATAATCCTTTCGATGGGAAATAATCGCAATCAGAATGACTAATAAGCGGATGAAAAATATCAAGTTTTCAAACACATAATATTATCGATAATAAGCGTGAAATAATTTCTCAGGAGTCGAGAGAAGGAATTTCTAGGAAGTGTGACCGCAAACGTTTATTATGAAAACTTGTAATACACGAACTTCATAAATATTGTGTATATTTAAAGTTAATGCTAAGAAAGAGAAATGAAAAAAATTCACGAAACTTTTTTCTCTATTACTTCTCTTCTATTTAAACTTCAACCGAACGACTGAACAAATAAACTGCAAACTCAAAGCTCGCACACAAGCGATCGCAGGAAAAGTTTTTCTCAAAACTTGTGCAACAAGTCTTCTGTTACTATAATATAATATTCTTGACGCGAATATATTTTTTATTAACGCTAACGGCTATAGTGACTAATAATAATAATAATACATCGTTTTAGGCAAATGAATATCGCTTTACATTCGAGACGAGGAATACTTTTATGAGTAGTAGTATTACTATTCGCTTAACTTTAGTTTAGTTTTCACGTGACTTTTGTTATACCGTCACGTCCAGTATGATTATATTCATAGAATTCATATTCATTTAATGCATTTTTACTTTTCAATAGTCATATTTTCATAAAATAATATTATTCATTTTGAAACCTTGAGTCTTAAAAATAATTCACAGAATAACCTGTTAGAACACTGAAAATATTTTGCATATAAAATTGTTAAAACCAATAAATATTGAAAATCACAGCTAAGCATACATTATTTTACGGATTTTGGTGGATCTTATGTTTGGTGAAAATATCTGTAATTTTGATTGCTATTAAAGAAATTTTTGACGACTTTAGAAAAAACATGTTATTTATCCGAAATAATAATTATTTAGTGATTTTTATTCTAATCCCGCGATTGATACGACTTCACGATTACATGTCTAGCGATCACATATTTCGAATCTGATTCTAATTGGTCTTTAAAACCATGAAAACTGGTTTTTACCAATTGGTTCGCAACCATTCACTTGTGCACAAAGTGTTCGTTTTTATAAATGCAATAAATTCTTAAATAGAAGGATAGATGGGATGAATTTTTTTCAAGTTTGCGTTTATATTACTGTCAATATTTGGGTCATTTTGACTTACAGTGACATTAGATTACAGTAATTAATACTTTGAAATGTAGAGTAATATATATTTGTCAATCAATGGTCAGAAGATTATTATCATCTATTCATTTGTTTGACTGTTGAATAAGTTTTTAGTATTACTTTTTTTTAGCCTTTATTTGATTTCATAAATTTTCATCAACTTTTGAATAGCTTTTGACTCGAAAGCTGATGAAAATATTTCGAGATATCATTCACTGAGTATTCAAATCTATTCATTCTTTTGTGACCTGAAGAACAATACGATATTTAAATTTTAATTAATTTTTTCACATTTTGATGACCGATAAAAGAAATTTGAAACTTATTTAGTCGAAAAATTAATTATTTAGCGCTCAATCTGAATGAGTCGTTAAACTACTCCATCAGTGTTTAGAATAAAAAACATTATAATTTCGGTGATCTTCAAATAACATCAATAACATCGTGAAGATTAAGATCTTATGAAAAGGACATAACTTTTATATCTCATTGTCTTTTCTGATAGCTTTTCAAAACCAGTTATAAAGTCTTGAAAAACTTTTTTCAAAAAACAGGTACTCATTAGATAACTATTTTGCAAATAATTGACAAATAATTGACAAATAATTTTGATTTGAGAAAAGCTTTTCTCTCAAATCATTATCACTTGAAATTGAAAGAAAAAAAATCAAATCTAATTTACTTTAATTTAATAGTAAGTGAATAATAATATAACTCATGGATAATGACATAAAACAAAAACATTACTTAATAGTATTTCAAAAGCTATTAAGAATACTCTGCGAAGAAAAAACTGAACGCTTTTTTGTAATAAAATTAATTATTTTTTATTAAACTTTGCTTTTTGTTTGTCAATTAAAATTGTAAATATTCTAAAATTATATTATCATATAATATATTTATATTGATATTTATATATATTTATAATCAAGAGATTGACAGAGAATTTAAAAACTTAATTAAAAAAAATTCAGATTACATGTCATTTTGCAAACAATTTATTCGTTTAGAAAGAAAAATAATTATTTACTAATTATGTGACAAAAAATATTGAATAATCTTCGTGTCAATGATTGCGAAAAAAGTTCTATAAAAACAATAAATAAAACGGAGAAAGAATTGATTTTTTCAACACAATTATTAAAATTTTTTCCTAATTTTGAGTCAAATTTCTTTCAACACAAACAAAAACAGTTAACTATATTCTGAGCTATTTTAAGCTCAAAAACTTAATTCAAAAAACGATTTACTAATTATATTACTATTGAAAAAGAACTCGATTTAGTTTTCATCTCAAACTTTCTTTTTTCTAACACACAAAACAAAAATAAAACAAATGATCGATTTTAAAAACAAACAAATAGACAGCCGTTTAGATAAAAAAACATAGTGTCATGAAATGCAATTCATTGGCAAAAGTCATGTGAAAGAAATTATAAATAAAAAGTGAGAACTCATTCACAAATCACTAAAAATGTTTGGTTTGACTTTTGGTGAATTACTTGAGACGTGAGAACCGATCCATCACTTGAAACGATTCCATTCATCTCTCAATAATTATTCTCAATTCCGTTTCAAAGAGATAATCGATTCATTCGATACCGAAAGTACTCGACTCTTCGACAGCCAGTAATAGCTTATCGTAAAGATTCTCGAATGATGTATAGGGCGGGAGATCGAGACGATTGAAACATGTATGGGCTCTAAATTGTATAAAAATTTCATTAAACGATTTGATAATTTTTCAAAGAAGTCAATGTTATTTTCAATAAAATGTTAGAAAATTTGGAAAATCTCTTGAATGAGAACTTTTTTGAGTTTGTATAACAGATATCATTCATAGCTTAAAATTCTAGAATTATTTCAAAAGCTTTTTGTCGATAATAAGTAATTAATTGACGAAAAATCATAGAGAAAATAATAATGTTTTGTAAATATTTTTGAAGATAATTTAGAAATAATATCTAAATCGAAATTTATTTTTTTATATATTAAGCTTAACATTAATAGAATAAAAATTGAAAATCAAGTTATTCTAGTTATAAAACAAAATAAATAACTAATAAAAAAGATGCAAACCTGGGAAGACTCGAAGGTTTACCCCATTTTTCAATACAGAACTTTCGCGGACCATTACTTCCTCTCAAAGCCGCAAATCCTTCATAAGGTATAGAACTGGTTCCGGTCACGAACTGTAATAATCTAAGTCTCTGCTCGTTATCGAACTTTCTCTCGATCGCAGTCCAAAACCATTGAATCACTGGATGTGAGTCATGATAACCAGATCTGTATTCCGTATTCTTTCGCCAATCGCTAACATCTATCTCTGCAGTGCCCGCAATCACGAGCTCTAGTTCTCTGGCATCGAATACTGAGACAAATCTCGATTCAATCACTTCGTAAAAGCCTTTGACTAATGATTCTGTCTGTTCGACAACACCTCTCTCGAGACGCCATTTAACCATTTTTTCTATATATTCTTTTTTATTACGTTCTGTAACCGCTATATTCTTTCCGCCAGTTTTTAATTCCTATTTTAGAAAAACAAAATTATTAATTATATTGAATTCAAATGAGATATTGATTATTAATTGAATATAAAATTTCTGCAAATGGAGAAAACTTTCTATTGGAGTAAAAACTTGAATAATTATGAAATGAATGAATGATTTCAGAAACATATTTAAGAAAACTATTAATTCATAAATTATTATAAAATGAAAATAATAGATAATCAGAAGTTAAAAAATAGAATTATCAAACATTTTGAACATCAAAAAATAGAATACCTTTTCAACGACTTGTCCGGCAATCTCTTCAATGACCGAAAAAGTGAGATCGAGATTATCGCTCATTTCTGAAATATCATTCTCTTTAAGCCATTGTAAGGATTGGTGAAACTCTGCGTCCAAATACTCCAAATCCGATAGAGAACAGGGGAGACGAAGAAGTGCTTTATAGAAGGGACGGGTGAAGAAGGCGTCCAACAGATACTGATGAATAAGAGCTAACCCTAAAACCCTTCCCGAGAATCTGAACCATTCGTGTTGATCATCAACAAAGGCAGACATCGGCGACACCTGAACAGTATAGGTATCGTTCGCCGAATACTCAAAGAGTCCATAATAAGGATTAAACAGTTCTCGAGATAATAAGAAAAAGAATTCACGACTCGGACCGCCATAATCGAGACCTTCTTCTCCAGCAAAACTAATATAGAGTCTCGACTTCTGGAGATCTTTTTTACTATTGGCGGACATTATTTTAGTGAATGCGTCCTCTAATAGATGATCGCGACGTATGTTTAGTTTCATTTTTCCGGGTCCGCCACCGAAGCCCTTCTGCTCTAATTTGCGGTAAAAGTTGCGTAACTTTGCGTCGAAGTCTCGCCGATACGGAGCCGGTGTTATGGGCGCGACTCTAATCTGCGATCGACTTATATTAGGCGAAGCCTGAGGTGAAGATTGAGATAATAGTCTCAACTGATCGGCTGATGGTATGTAAGACATGATCTCTTGTTCGAAAAGCGATAATAGTATTGTTAACTCAATGTCATCACTAAATCTGTCCAAAGCTAGTGTTCCGTCAGCTCTAATGGTGTGAACTTTATCGCGAAGACTTGTATTTGATTTGATTGCTGTCCGTCTTTCGCATAGAATGTCTATAATATTTGGTTGTCTTAGAAATGCCACCACTTTATCATTATAAGCAGTGGGAACTGATGGTACAGTTGGTGTTGAGGCCGCTGTTGATGGCGGTCTCGGGGGTGGTATTGGAGACGAAGCACTATCTTCTACGATATCACTAGTTGTTGCGCTCGTATTTGTTGTACTATTTGTTATGGTCTGAGGATTACTGCTATTTCTGACTCTTCTACGACTCGGAGCGACAACTAGTTTATGAGGATTTACAACAGGTATGTCTAGTGGTAAACGCGGATCAATGAATGTTGTGCTACGACTCGTGTGATCGATGAAAAACTGTTTTCCCGATCTATCCATCTTTGATTCCCAACCTTTTAAATAAAACATCAAAAATAATATATTATTGATTGAGTTTTATTTATAGTTAACAAAGTTTGAAAAACTATCGAAAAAATAACTTTAATTTTGATTAAGAAATTACATATGTGTGAAAATCAAATATTTATTCTCGTTTTTATATTGTATTAAGAATTAAATCATTTTGAATGAACTGAAACTTAAACAAACTTATTATTCAATCGAATGAATGTTTGAATAAAAGCTCGACTTAAGACTAATAACAAAATAAAACAAAATGTTTAAATACCTGACGGAAGTTCTCTATTAGTTTCGGCAAATTTATTGATCAGTGAAACTAAATCCCTATTGTGTTGATATCTTTCAAAAGCAGTAGTACTCGAATGCTGTCCTTCACGTCTAATTTTAGTGACCATATGTTTGAGAGAAGAGGAAGAGTTGTATTGCGCTAACGCCTCATCATTCATATGCATTAAATTGAAAAAATCAGTTCTAATTAAAAATCTGACTGCAGGCAAGTCTAGTATAACTCGCGAAGTATTTGGAGCTGAATTACTAGTAGTAGAAGTAGTAGTAGTTGTGGTCGTTGGGGTTGTTGTCGAAGCTGTAACTGTCGGCGAATCAGCGCTATCAATGACTGGAGATAACGGACTATCACTCGTATTATTATTGGAATTATTATTATGAATATGATCTCTATTTCCGCGTCCAGTCATTGTCCGTCTGATCGATTGATACCTTCTGTCCAATTGTTGTCTTTGAATCGATTCATTAGTTTGAGCGACAGATGAAGACTGTTGTTGTGTTGAATGCTGTAGAATATTAGGTCTGGACCAAGTGGTGGTCCTGTTTGAGTGGTCGATATAGAATATCCTTCCATGTGCATCGATTCTCGCCTCCCAATTGGTGGGCAGCGCCTCTTCTAATTCAATTCTATGATAACGTACTGTTCGTTCTGGTATTGATGGAAGTCTTGTTATTGTTGATGAACGAGAATTATGGCCATTCTCGCGATGGACTGATGATAGTGTCGGACCTGATATGTATTCAATTGTTATTAATCTCATTACTTATCGATTGGTTTTTAATTTTGTTTATTATTTATCACTTCAATTATTCGATAATCAAGTTTTGATTTCTTTTAAACTTGAAAAACATAAAATTTTCGATATTTATCGATTTGAATAAGTTTTTGAAATTATTATTAATGACAAACACTTTTTATCACAATTTTTATTGAGATTTTTCTGGTTTTCAAATATATTTCAATAAATAGAAAAACATAAACCACTAATTTATTCATGAATTTTGGGAAAAATACTTTCACCACTTTTTTGACTATAATTTTTTGTCATAAAACAACTTCTCCAACAAAAAGACTTTTCCTTTTGTAAGAAACTACAAATTGACGAATGAATAAACTCTTAATAATGTTATTAAGACTTATTAAATAAATAAAACTTTATTAACTCGACTATAATAACAGATGAATGACTTGAAGTCATTGAAGTATAAAATAGTTGTGTAATTTAATAATAAAACTTCTCTTTTCCTCAATTCAATGCCTAATAAAGAGGCAAAAAACTAATAATCAAAATAGCGAAACATAATATGATAATAAACTTTTGAATGTCAGTGACTCTCAAAAACTGAATGAGAATTTCGTATTCATTGTCGCGATTATGAAACGGAATAAATAAATGAAGAGAAAAGAAAAATAATAAGCGAATCGTCAATAAATACACAGAGAGTGAGAAAAATTAAAGATCATTAAACCTAACGATAAAATCTATTTAAATCTTATGACAAAAACAGTAATACCGGTATATCATAGAAAATATCTGTTGAGTCACTATTTAATCGAGAGCTCAATGAGAAAAACCGGTTGTTTTTTATTTATTGCAAACATTTTAAAACACTATTTTTTGATCAAAATTAGAAAATAATTCAATTTATCGCACGTTAAAAACATATATTAATGAAGTCTTACCTATAGATACAGCTCTTCTGTGACTCTTTGGTTGACCGACTCTTTCAAGTCTTCGATGAGACACTTCTTGATTGTCATTACCATTAACTGATTCTTCTTCTGCTGGCATTACTTCTATCGCTGGAACCAATGGCTTGACTGAAGACTCGTCTCCATTGATCTGAGAATTAATTGGATTTAAAACGCAATCAGAAGTCGATGGCATAAAAACTGCGTCTTCTTCTCGTACTTCATTATTAGTATCACTGTTAGGAATATCACTATTAACTAAAACTCCATTATTATAATCACATTCTTCTTCTTCATCTTCATTCTCAACTTCATCTTCATTTTGATCTAATTCTTGATCGTTATTATCATTAATATTGTCTTCACTTAATGTCAAAACACTATTATTCATACAATTATTTAATTCTTGTTCATTATTATCATCAGGTATTGGACTCGCACTGAGTGTTGTGTTATCGCAATCATTATCATCATTATTGTCATTATCTTCTGATACTTCGCCATTATATTCATAATCACGATAATCACGATTAACTCCATTTGTCATAATCTAAAACAGATTCGAATAAATTTAAATTGAAAAGTTTTTACAATAATTTTCGAAATAAATTGAAATGAAAGTCAACTATTTATACTTTTAGTCAATTTGCAAAAAATAAGTCAAATAATAAATAAAAACTTGATTTTGAAATAAATTAAAGAAAAATAAAACTCAAATGAAAGTAATTTACAATAAAAATAGCAAAATATTTAAAACTTGATTAAAAATTGATTAAATTAATGAATAAATGAATTAAAAAAATTGTTAAATATAAACCAATTAAAAAACATTAAATAGACCTCTGATTCAGAGACAAAACTTGGCGGCACATCCATTACATCCATGTCCTCATCCTCATCATTATCATCGTCTTCAACATATTCATCATCATTATCTCCATTCCTATGCATTTCATCAACAGATGATTCACCACTCGAACAGTTCTCCCAATTATCAGCTGAAGAGGAATTGAATTCATGGTCAGGTGTGGCCAACGGCGCCGTCAGAACCAGACCAGAAGTCGAGGGCTGACTAACAAACGACTGATCATTAGATAAATTATTAGGTCTTGAAATACGTTGTCTTATAGGAGGCGTCGGAGGAGGCGAACAGTCATCAGATTCTTGAGACTGACTATCATTATGATTATGATTAGTTGTTAAATGATTATTACTATTATTACTACTACTGCTGGACCCAAAACTATTAGCTATTGTCCGCTCCAGAGGTTTGTGCTGTTGTTGTAATGAGTTTTGATGTGAGAGTTGTTTAGATGTCTTTTCAATAGATTGTTGTGTCGGTAATGAGACAGTTGTGGTCATCGGTGGCGGATGTGCTTTACGGAGCTTTTGCTTCTGTTTCGGCGGAAGGGGTGGCGGAATGTCGAAGAGTGGGGTCTTATATAAGGGCGAAGTCAACAGATATTCAATGTTTGTAAACGTATTCGATGTTTGACTACTGTTTGGGTTATTATTTAGCGAACCGTTTGATGTACTCATCGATGGCTTAACTGTTATGCTATTAATTGTCGGTTGAGTTGCTTTTGTTGATGAACTACTTGTTGGTGTCATTGGTTTTGTTGAAGACATCGATGGCGTAGAAGTCGATGACGTCTGAAGTGTTTGTCGAACGGCTGGTGTCGGAGAAGAGCTCTTCCGCTGAACTAATAATAAATTATTATTACTTTGAATTATGTTTTGTTGACTAATATTATTATTAATTGATTTATTAATATTTGTCTCAATATTTCTTTGATTTTGTTGTGATTTATGGAAACGTTTTTTGAAAATATTATGCATTTTATTATTGAATAATTTTTCGACTTTGGATATATTTTTCAAAATTTATTAACAATTATTATGTTTTTATCATTTTCTCTGATTTTGAAACCAAATAATGATTGACACAAATTAATAAATAATAAATAAATAGATTATAAGCTATTAAAAAATTATTTTTAATTTAGATTTTAAAATATGGCGACAGAAGAGGTTTGTTTTGAAAATATTAATTAGATTTCAATTCATTTATTAATTAAAATCATCTTTAATTTAGTTATTGTTTTGATATTTAATTTATTCAAAACATATGACATTATGAATGAGTGATATTATTATTATTTAAGTTTAAAACTATTATTTTAACAATCATTGTGTTTAAAGATAATTTACTCTCTCCTTATTGTTATTGTATTTGTTAGGGCTGTGTTTGTGACGCAAAACCGACATTAAAGGCTGTCAAACAATTTAGGCCTAAAATATATAGCAATTTAAGCTAATGTTTGTGTACAGTTGTTAAGAGTCACTCATAGTTACACTTTTTACACATCTCTATACATTATTGATACAATTTATATGAACTCACAATAACGAGTTTTAATCATTTAAATTCAATTATAACACAATATCAAATCGGATTTTGACTATTTAGTTAAAGATTAAATAAGAAAATTGATTAAATTTAAAGATTATTATTTTATTGATAATCAATTTTAGTTTAGAAGTTAAAGTTTTCATTAGTTCTCAAACACATTACAATTAGAGAATCATTAGGACGTAATTGTTGTTGAGAAATAAGTTTAACTCAATTTTCTAATGTTTCCGCTCATAAAAATTTTTATTGAGTCAAACATTTCTAAATTATTACATAAACTACGTAAAACATTAGCTATAATAAAAGTTGACGAAATATTTTAATAATTGAAGTGAACAGTATTTGCTCTCATGTTTCAAATGAATAGAAAAATTCAATTTAAAAACTCATAAGAGTTTAAAAACACGTATTTTATTGTTAATTATAATGTTATAGTTTTTTCATTGAGGATAACGACTACACAAATATTCACTAATATTTTTGCCCTACATTTGCAACTGTTTTAAAAACGAGACTTCAATTTACTCGGAATTTTGGACTCATATTTAATTTGTTTCCGCTTTTATTTACACGAAAATTTATTGTTAAAGTAAATAATTTTTTTACCAAATATTTATTTAAAATAAAACTTTTAAAAGTTTAATATAAATGCTATTTTCACCTAAAGTTGTGTTCATTTTAGACTCTTTGTGATCAATATTTATTATTTTAGATAAATATAAATATCTTTTTCTATTACGAAATATTTAAACATCATATGATTTACTGAATATTTTCTTATCAAATACTGATATCAATATCTTATCAATAATAATAAGTGGAGAAAATTTTTATCGCGTTGTTCATTATTTAAATCAATATTAATATTGTTTGAATTTTTTTTAATATTGATTTAATTGTTGTTAATATTATTATTAATTGGATTAAAATTATTTGAATAATCGTCGAAGATATGGGACTATTATTTTCGCGACTATGGAGTTATTTCACACACGAAGGTATTTAATAAAAGCCCAAAACATGGAAATTTACACAGAGCTAAAAAAGTAAATTATTTTCTAATTAAAACTTGAATTTCTATCACAATCAGAGCATAAATTAGTGATAATAGGTTTGGATAACGCGGGAAAGACTACTATATTATACCAATTGTAAGACTCATAGCTATTATGCGTTTAATAATGATTTATTTGAATATT
>JAQFXV010001829.1:0-12123 GCA_034694065.1 Camisia spinifer | reverse complement strand
AAAATTTTCTTTGAAAATTCTCTTTCACATCAAGAACACAATTTAAGAACCAATTAGTAAACTAATATTGAATGATATTGTTTATAAAACAGCAAAAAATATTAATAACACCGCAATAATTATCATCAAAATTTTAAGTGACGAATTGCAGAAACTTTCATTATTTTTAATAATGTTATCTTTAAGTTGAGAACTTCTGAATTAAGTACTTATCTTTAATCTTGTCTAAAAGAGAACTCTTTGACATCAAATGAACTAATGATTTGTCATCTAATTACAGCTTTTAATCATACTCAGAATGAGAATTAGGGTTATTTGAGATTCAAGACTAGTTAAGATAGTTTTTCACCATTTGTTTATAAAAAATAGTTATATTTAAGTTATCGTAAATTTTTATCATACAGTATTCAAAAATTATTATCAATCAATGAAATCTTAAAAACTTATTGATAACTGTTATAACCAAAACTGGATTTCTTTGCGAAAAAGTTATACCAACAAATTAAAACCAAATTATCCCACAGTATTTTTCACAGGCATAAGAAAAAATGAGTTGCGCTTTAATGCAAATGTTCAAAAAGTCTCAATTATTTTTATCAATTTTAATAGCAGAAAACTTTGAATGAAAAAAGTGTTTATTAATTATTTTTTATGTATCTCATTCGAATATTTGATTCATTAAAATAATCAATTTTTGACTTTTTACACTTGAACTCAAATTGAGATAAAGTTTTCTATTCTTAACTTCTAAACCCTTTATATTTTGAGAAAAATTTAATGAAATTTTGTGGATTCATTCCAATAGATTGATTTGACAATATTATATTGATATTACTCTACATTGAAACAGCAAAACTTATTTTTGAGTTTTTATTTGTTTCAAGTTTTATTTTTTTATTATAAATTAATATTCAAATAAAACATTTTTTTCGCCATATTAATTTAATTTGAGTATGTCAGTAGAGTGTGAAATTACGCACAAAAATTGCCAGCTTTAAAGTGTTTGAGTTCTTATAAAAACCAACTGTGAGATACAAAATTAGAAAACAACATATTTGACATTCTTTGTGCGTTAACTTATCAGCCATTAATAAAAAAACGTTCATGGTCTCAAGAACTTCAAAAATGCACATTCACATCTACCGGGAATTTATCCAGTGGGGATTACATAGAGTTAAAATCATGTCTGAAAAATCATACAGACTTTTTTAGATGTAGTTAAAATATTATTCAATCGGTTCATCTTAGTTTCTGATTCAATAAAATTAACCGATTTATTTATTTATCTCATATGATACACTACTTGTATATTTTAATATTTACTAAAACCATGTAAATGTCAAAGAAACTAACCTAACATAACCAGTTTTAATATTTTACAAGTCACGATATAAGTTTAAACAACACTAAGAGAAAAGTTTACAAGAAGAAAATCTTAAATCAATGAGAATCAATACAGTACCAGAACAATAGATTCTCTTAAGTTATGTGTGACTTAAGAATAGGAATTTAATAATGTATCGAATTTTCCATTCTATTCGAGTCAAATATTGTGTCTTGAATTTTTCACATGTCTGGTCTGAATAGATTGAATAAATCACACGATGATTATTGCATTTATATACCGCTTGTTCATTCTTAGGTACAAAAGTGTTTTATGAAAAATTAGAGTAGTGTGAATCACATTGAATGAGAAACACTGAAACACAATTGACTGATGTGCAACTTTTTAGGCATTTAATCTGACTTGTGAGTACACTTTGAGCAGATTCAAAACCCCTTTTTAAGAGTTTTGGCACAGGTTAGGGGTCAACGTCTAAAGCCACTGAGCTATTTCCGTTGACTGTAAATAAATTTTTTATTCAACATGATAAAATAAAAATTAAACAGATAAGACTTTTGAAAGGAGACTTCATAAATTTAATTGAACTTATTTGATTATTTAGCCATTAATATATTTTATACAGTAACAAAAAACAGAATGAAAGAGCTTTTCAAAGCATATATTATCGATCAAATAACCAGATGCTGAGCTAAATAAAATTATCTTATTTTGAATAATACCATATTATTAATCTGTTACAATATTTATGCTCGAGATAAGAAAATTAGATGATTACCATTATTTAATTATCAATTTTAGATGAGAATTGGGGGAGAATTTATATTTTTGAATAATCAAAAGACAGAGTAGATTCTACTCAAAACTCAGTAGAAGCTCATCCAATAGAAAAGAATTAAGTTTCTGATTAAATTCATATTGAAGAACTCAGAGAAAAATGAGTTCAAGTCAAAAATAGCGAATAAATATAATAGGGTTTCAACATATAAATATATACCAAATAAGTTGTATATTTATTTGACTACTCATTCAAATTTTTTGTTCAATTTAGATTTCAATTAGTAAAGTTAGGAAATACTTATATAAGTTTATGCCATAGCCTTGAATGAACGGTTTACATAAAGTTAATTCGTAACTGATATCCATTACAGACGAGCTTCAATAATATGTCGTTTCCAGACTTGAGTACCGATGGATTTTACATAAAAAATATATAGGTATGAAATAAGGATATTAGAAAAGTAATGCCCAAAAAGCATATTTATAGTACTGTAATATGAATTCTATAACAAGTAAAGAATGAGTACTGCGAGTGAGGCTTATAAGTACTTTTTGCAATTTTCAATGGAAATCATAATATTTGAGAAAATATAAAAAATCCTCAAAAGTGTGTATAACATTAATGAAAGAAGTTTTCACTTTTCTGAAACCATTTTCATTGAAAATATTTGAGCAAAGCTAGAATCAAAAATATTTACATCAAAATATCATAAATAAGAATGATATGAAAGCTAGATTTCCAACTAATTCAAGACTTGACAAGTTTCTACACTTCTACTATTTTTTATTTAACACATTCACCATTACATTCACTATATTTATCAAATGGATCTTTTAATTTCACGCATACATGAAATACTAGGCTTAAGTCACTGTCAATGTAAACTTAGTAAAAAGCGTTCGTAAAATCAACAAAAAATTTGGCTCATGTCAAACCCAAAGCTCGAGTAATCAATCTTTTTCTTCTATTTCAGGATTTCAATCGTTCTAAAAATTTTAGTTTGTATTACGCATATTATACTGCACTAAAATATTTTGAGTTACATTCCATTAGGATAACAAGCGGTTTCTTTTAATAGCTAATTGATTATTTTGTAAATAAATAAGTCATATAAACTACTTTAGAAAATAGACTCCATTTTTTAGAAGTCTTAACATAATAATCACTTCTTCATTTACTTCATTTTAAACGTGGAAAATATGCAAACAATAATATTTTTCGTGATCAAATACTTCTCTAGCGATTTAGGTATAACTGAGAAATTAAATGCAATCAAAAGAAAATTCTAAATTTATTCAGATTACGAAAATGAAATGAAAATTAATATGTTTTCATAATCTTAGCTGTATTTCACGATAGTTCGATCTATCAATGAATAGACAATTGCATTAAAATTGTCAAACTTGAGCTTTCCCTCAATAGACTTCTTCTATCAGTGAATAAGATTTTGAAAATTTATTCGATTCCTAGAAGTCATTAAAGTTTGTTGTATAATACTATAGTATTAGAAAAATCTTGACAGAAATATAAGTAATTTGAAGAATTATATAAATTTTATAATATATGACAATTATTGTTGAAAAATTAATCATAAATGTACAGAACCTAACATATTAGCATGTTATTGAACAGAATAGTAATACTGATAACTTATCAGTGATAAAGCCTAAAAATATAATTTAGATCTATTCAATTCAATCACATTCAAATATGTTATGTTCTGTACTGTTTATATTTTAAACAAATTAGTTTTTTCTTTATAATAAACTTGTATTCATATTTTATTGCCTCATTATTGAAGTTTTCATGAGTTAATTGCTAAGTTTATCAAAATCGATGGCATCAAATCAATACTGTATTGAAATTTTAAATCATTCAGAATTATATTTGTAATACAGGAGAACTTTTATTCCTTCTAATATTGCTTGAGGTTTTTTCATGCGTAAATCGTCTTTGATTGAAAACTAAATAAGTTAAATTATTATATCTATAACAAATTGTCTGTTCTTTCTTCTGTCTGTCTGTTCTTTATCGCAGTGTAAGTACTATACAGTACATATCTTATTGCTTAAGTATCTGAATGTTATATTGTGACTGATTTTTCGTTTATTTTTGTATTTTTAGTTCAAATTTTGGAAAATATTTGAAAAATATTGAGTATTTTTATATATAAATTGATTTTTCAGCACGAAAATCAAAATTTTCATCTTTATTGTTTAACTTATTTACAAAGGTTTTATTTATGCATTAATATTTTTCTTAAAAATTACAAATAAATCTAGAATTAGTCTTATTTTCAGATCGATCATTAATTCAATGAATAAGTCAAATTCTCAATCATTAAGTTAATAACGATCAATATTATAAACATTAACTTTATTTCAAACTTTGATATGTATTTACTTATATCAAAATTTTGTAATTAGTAATTTATTTTCATCAAAGGTTTTTCTCGTTTCTAATTGAGAAATAACATAATTTTCCATATTCTGATGTTTATATTCTTTTTGCTGAACAAATACAGTTCACCTATTATTTTATATGATTTTCTTTATCTAATAGAACTTCATACACATTCAGTGAAAGTTATCTGAACCTTATTGAGAAATTGACTCATAGTAATGATCATTACTACGGCTCATAAATAAACTCCTGAAGGGCTTCAAAAGAGTTAAATGATATCAAATTTCTATATAAGAATAAATGAGAGTAATTTTCTACCAGTTTAATTGATGTTTCAATCCATATGAAGATGAAAATACTTATAGTATATTGTCTTTCAATGAAGAGAATACAAAATTTGACATTTTCATCATAAAAACATATTAAAAATCACAATTTCGTTTTCTTTAACCTTTAGGTTTGAATCAATCTCTGGTTATGTATTCAACAACATCGTTAATAATTCATCTGTTTTTAATATTGTTGTCAATATTTGGAACTTATGATCTACAGAGCATGTATGCTGTCATGTATTAACAATTTTCATAATCATTTAATTTGAAGCCTCGAATGCAATAGATTTTCAACCAATTCACTGCTTATCGATCGTCTTCTTCCTAAAGATTATGACCCATTAATTCCACCAAAACTTAACGGTAATTAAAGTTCTTATCAATTAATTTCCTCATAAAATATTGACATAAATAATAAGCTATTTTGCTATTCTATGAAAGGAAAACCAGTGAATGTTGATGTGAAAATTTCAATTCTAAATATTAGATCAATTAAAGAAACAGAATTGGTATGAATATAAAGTTTTAGTAATTTTTTTCCAATTAATTATAATAAAAATATTACATTTGATATTTTAACGCAATAGTCATACGTCGTCGATATATTCTATCATCAGTATTGGTCTGATTATAGAATATTACCACAGAATCTATCACTTGACCAGAGAATAGTTTTAGATAACAAATGGAGAGATAGATTATGGATTCCTGACTCTTATTTCAAGGTTTGTAATGTTAAAACTAAAGAATAATTGACAATAAACTAAATTAAACTTGATATTGAAGTAATAACAATATTGAATTTGTAACATTACATCTTAGAATGCACTGAGTGGTCACGTAACGGATATCATATTTCCAACACTATATTTCGCAGTTCATAATCAAACTGAAATTTTTATGGCCACGAGGTATAGACACTAAAGCTCTTTATTAAATATCAAATTATTCCATATATAAGTCTCGGATCAACTGATTATCTTCGAAATAAACTTTTCTATATGTTCATAAAAGTATAAGTTTTTGGTCAAAACTTTTATATTATAATCTTATTATGTTTTTAGTATGTCTGGAATAAAATTTAATTGTGAGTACTTATTATTTATAGAGTTTCACTTCAGCTAAGCTGTGACATGGATTTTCTAAAATTTCCACATGATACACAAACATGTCACATTGATATCATGAGCTGTAAGTCCTTCAAGACAATTCTTTGTTACTAACCTTTGAAAAACATAAAAATTCAACTTTTTATAATAGAGCCTTTCATAGTTGTTTGTAAATCCAATTATTTTACAGTATTATTATCTAATTTAAAATGTATAACAATTTTTCTACTTGACTTAGTGTCTCACAACACGCAAACTGTGATTCTTTCCTGGAAACAATTTTATATTACGGAAAATTTGCATTTGTGAGTAAATCAATTGTGTTTTTATTATTCTTAAGAATTTTCTGAATGATCAGAATTCAATTTATTGTACAGAATATCTGTATATTTGGTTGTCTTTAGACTGGTTTATAACTCACTTCAATTTAGTTTCCTATTTGACTAAAACTTAAATAACTTTTATTCATTTTCTTTATTCAAAATTCACAGTTCAAAAGCTTTGATGAAAAGTTTTATTCTGAATAATTAATTCACTTAACTATTCATGAAAACAGTCATTTGAGTTTATGTTCAAAATCAAAAAAGACTTCCCATTTGCATATATATTAAATGATATTTGAAAAATAGCTTTTGAGATAATGAAAATCCTTGAATTTATAGGAATAATAATGAATAAAATCTTTGTCTCAATATTAGAAAGTTTATTCAAAAGACAAGTATTAGGTTCTGATTGTTAGAGAAAAAACTCATAAAAAGAAAAAGTTGAAAGACTGAAAACTAACAAAAACTGATTTCTCATTCTGTAAAATTAGGCCTCAATTCTGGTTGTCTGGCTTTTCAAACTCGACGTGTACGAGAAATTATGCGATTGGTAAACATTATTTTCTAATATTATTTCTCGGTTGAGGACTAGTATTTTGATTTTGAAAAAAATTGCACCAAATTTATAGATTCACAAAATGTTTGCGCCCTTTGTTTTGTCCCTTACGCTGATTTAGGAAACTTTTCATGCCTGAGAGCGACCATCGATTTGAAGAGACAATTGGGTCTTTATGTGGTCAAAAAGTATATACCGAGTTGTTTGATAGTTGTCATGTCATTCGTTGGCTTTTGGATTCCAGTGACTGCATATCCAGCGAGAGTTGCTTTAGTAATTCAATTGAATTTCCTTTATATTAAAGGATTTTTAATTAATTTTTATAATTTTAAGGTTATAACAGCTCTTTTGGCACTAATAACACAACAACATCAGAGCTCTGAAGTCAATGTTTCATATGTGATAGCACTCAATGTTTGGATGATTGTATGCATCGCTTTTGTCTTCTTTGGTCTCATTGAATATGCGATAGCTATCGCTTGCTTTGAAAGTCATCAAAAATTAATTGAAGATAAAAGAAAGAAAGTTAAACATAATTCTGAGGCAAGAACTATGAAAATAATGAGAATTTTCAAATTAAAAAGGAATATCTATTCCATAGAATTCGCATAATCGGAACAATATTGAAATGATAGACTCGGGACAGATTGGACAGGAGTCAGAGCAAAATATCGGCTGCACTAAAGTTAAATGGATTCACCAATTGTTGAATTCATCCAATGGAGAAATCAAATTTCCGGCTATTTTAGATCCAAACTTAAGTTCTACACCTGTTAATACTGTTGATATTGCATCGAGATATTTATTTCCATTGGCTTATATAATATGTATTTTTTTCTATTTGATATTTATCTATGTATTATAATGAATAAAATTCATAAATTTCTTTTTCACATAACATTTATTTCATTTATGATATGAATTAAACTAATTTCAAAAACAATCGGCGATAATGCATATGAACTAAAATAGAATTTTTTCCCCATTTTTTCTAACGATTAGATTATCAAAAAATCGATAGAAATTGATTAGAAATATATGAATGCTTCTGAACCAAAGTTGACGGAAACTTAAGAGTTATTCTTGATATAAACATATTCAAAATATTCAAGAGCTTTCTCCGATATAACTATTCAAAATTTAATTATGAGTCACGGGTTTAGATTTTTAATTGTAGAATATCTTAACATTTTCTGAATGCGTAGTTATTTCATAGAGTGTGAAATGAGTTCTTAACTTTTCTGTCGATATGTTGTACTAAATATTATATTGTTTTTATATCAAAGTATTTTAAGGTTAGGTTAGATTTTGTGTGAGCACGTTCTGCAACAATTAATAATAAATTACAAGCAGAACTCATTTTTAACAATAATTCCTTACTTCACATGATTATGAGTTTCAAATTTATTGAAAAATTATAAAAATAAACGAAAACTTTAAACAAAGTATTGATCATTATTTACAAACAAATTGAAAGGAATTATTATCAAATTGAAGTAATATTTATTATTTTTGGTCAGTTATGAAGAGAAATAGTAATTCTAAGAGAAGAAATGGATCCCAGTCTACAAGATTTTCAAGAGATTCAGGACAAGAAAGAAGAGATAATGGAAAGACTCAAGAATTCGTTTTTGGACAAAGACTTGAGTCAAGTATGGCTTTGATTGGATCCATAGCTATACTATTATTGGCTGCTTATAAATACAGACAATCAACAAATTCAGATATAAATAATAATTTCAATATAAGTTCTTTGGCTATGAAGGCATTCATTAATGTGGAGTCATTTCTGTCGAATAATTTGTTTCTAATTCAAAAATGATGATTGTTTTAAATTTGATGAATATGTTTTAATTGCTTTATTGATATAGTATTTGAAACTAAATATAATAATTTCTTGTTTCGACTTATTCTAGTACTCAGAATTCGAAAATGAAATCCATTTGTGTCTATCTATTATAGTTTTCTGTAAAAAGATTTTTTTCTAGACATTTTATGAAAAATTGATCATTCATTTTGGAAATGTTTAGAAACCGTATTTGGAACAAACCGCAAAAGATATTTAATCGCTTGCTCGAACTTCATTCTGAAACATGTTAATTGATCTTATTATCATAGGATCTCAAAACATAAAACATTATCAAATAATACTGATTCAATAAATTCTTATAAGACAGCAAAAGTGTTCACCATTTTGTCAACCTGTATACTCTTCGCAAGATAATGAGTCCAACTACAAAAATTGATATTAAATTCAAATAGAAAGTATTGTCACTAATTTTTTCATTGGACGGAATAATAGTTTTTTTTCAATGAATATTTTATTCTTTTAACTTATGAAAAATGAAATAATTATAATGAATTTTAATATTATATTGACTACAAATTCAATTTATTTTTATTAAAAATAGTTTTGAACTAAAAAAGACCTGAAAATGGTCTTCGACTTTGAAGTCTCAACCCTTGGAAAAATTCCCTTTTCGAATTTTCGAAATGAGTTTCAAATGCATTATTTTCATGCGATTCGAACTCACATTTGAGCCCAAATCAAAGTAAAAATGAATGGAAGGCCTTTTTATTCTCACCTTAATAATCGAGTAAATAGGGATTAAAAATGTGATGACATTAAACAGTATTTTATTATTTCAACTGAATTTCTGAGTGCTATAAGTTTTAATTGCTTTATTTTAAGTTATTTTTGAATTATTTATATAGTTATTATAAAAAGAATACATGATATTATTAATTATCTTAATGTGATTGTAGTCAATATTATGACCATTTTATAGCGTTTAAGATTTATTATTACCCAACAATAATACCTTTCCCAACTTCTACTAAAGCTACAACTGCTGCAGTTTTTACTGTATCTTTGACTGTATCTTCTATACTGTCACGAACTTCGGTCCACCAACTGTAAAAAACCTTTAAATCATCTTTGGGAACAATATCAACATTTTCGAGTTTCAAGTTAACGAGATGTCCTTCAGAATCAGTAACAACAGCAAAAGTCAGATCAATAGCCATTAAAGCTTTATCTCCTTCAGCAGAGAAAACTGCTTCGTCGGCGATAGCTTTGCATTCGAAGGTTCCGGCCTTTAAATAAAAAAATTTGATGATAACTAATTTTTTTAAAATTGAGATAAAAAATTTTGAAAAAAAATCTATATTATTTACGGCAGAGGTTTTGGCGCAGTTTCCATTTCGTCGAAGACTTTCAAGACCTGTGATCGCAGCCATATTCAGACCGGGAATATCAATGCTTTTATGGGCTTGAATTTCTTTGACTGTCTTATCGATCAAACCGTTCACTTCATGAACTATAGGAAAAAATTTGATCTCTATATTTGATAAAACATTTTCTCTGATTCATAAGTAATTGAGGAATAACTTAAAGACATACCAGTTGTGACGTGAGCGGCATTGGTGGCGGCCAAGAAAGCGATTGAGAGCACAAACAACAACATTGTTATAACTTGTATAATGTTTTTCGGATTAATTGTCATAATTTTCATTTTCTCTTTTTATACTGAAATTTGATGATTGTTTACATTGAAATTGATGGGAAATCATTCTTATGCTCAAAAAATATCTTAAGTCAAGTATACATTTGAATTATTTCGAACTATTTATAATTGAATGAATGATAAGTTGAAAAAATTGATAACATTTGTTGATTTAACATATATTTCAACTTTATTTATATATTAACTAAATTTTACAAATATTGATTTTTACCCATTTTATTTATCGATAATTATTCCTCAATTATGAAAAATACAGGATATCATTAATCATGTCAATGTCGTGCAATTCTATATCATAGAAAATTCATCTAAATTTCCAAAGTTTTGATAATTATCATTAATAATTTCATTGTATTACTTATTATTCTATATATTCAATTAATTAAGCTATTTGCATTGAAGTAACTAAAATTTGATTTTAATTTGTTAAATTAAATATAACCGAAATATATTGTACATAGATTCAGTTATTTCGAATTTAATATCATTTAAATGAATTATAATAATAAAATCATAGTCTGAATATTTTAATTTACAAATTATAGAGAGTATATAAATTTCTAACAAATTGATGCAATAATAGAAACTGATTACGCTATAGTCAGATCTGATTTAAACTCAAAATTAAAATTCGAAACGATAGGTAGGTTTGTATTCATTTGTTATAGATATTTGAGCACAAGAGTAACATATTATTTAGGCTATATTTTCTTCGAAAATTATTTTCAGGTAAAGATAATTATTAAATAAACGAAACCATATCTTTGAAAAAATGTTTTTATTTTCATGAGTTTTAGAATAAGTTCAGACAAGAAATTATTATATTTAGTTTGAAATACTTTATCAATAAAGTAATTAAAACATATTCATAAAATTGGAATCAATAATCATTTTTGAATTAGAAACAAATTATTCGACAGAAATGACTTCACATTAATGAATGCCTTCGTAGCCTAAGAACTGATATTGAAATTATTATTTATATCTGAATTTGTCGATTGTCTGTATTTATAAACAGCCAATAATAGTTTAGCTATGGATCCAATCAAAGCCATTCTTGACTCAAGTCTTTGTCCAAAAACGAATTCTTAAGTCTTTCCATTATCTCTTTTTTCTTGTCCTGAATCTCTTGATAATCTTGTAGACTGGGATCCATTTCTTCTCTTAGAGTTACTATTTCTCTTCATAACTAACCAAAAATAATAAAAATTACTTAAAGGACAATATTGGGTTAGAAAATTTTTGAGCTAGCGACATCTGACTAAAATATTATTATAGATCTCAAAAAAACTCGAGTTAACCCTTTAATCAGAATTTTTTATCTATCATAGTTTTCGAGATATTTATTTTTGAGTTTTTGAGTCCCACTGAAAAAATTGATAATTGACGATTTTCACGATTAGATTTAACCCCCGCCCCCCCACCAAATGTACTTGAAATTTTTATCTGATACTTCTCTTGATTAGGGAATGTTTTTCCGATTTTGATTCGGGTGAGGCGAGAGAAAATTTTTCAAATCCAATGAATTCTTCACATGAATTAATAAAATCAAGAACAACAATTTTGAAACCATTATTGAATTTTATTTCTAACTCTTTTAACTACAAATATAGAAATCTCAAAAATGAACTTTGAGTCTAAATCCTTGAACTAAAAACTCATAATTTCAAGAAGAAAAAGTTTTGTTTACTAAAGTTTGATATCTTATCAATTTTATGAAAACAAATTCTACATTTTATATCAATAGATT
>JAQFXV010001828.1:0-12125 GCA_034694065.1 Camisia spinifer | reverse complement strand
TATTCTTGTTATCAATTTATTTATGTTATATCATTTTACGATTGAATAGTTTTTTAATCAGAACGATAAAAGACTTTCGTGTTTGCTTTGAGTCACTCTTGGGAAAAGATGTTATATACATATTATAGTATTGAAATATTTTCACATTTTAAGGTTGTAGTAAAAAGTTTTCATCACAGTCTAATTGAGTTGAAGCTATGCTAAAAGTATTCAATTCAATTCAAATTCAATACAATGATTCAATGAATAAGTTTTCTAAGTTTTCGAATTTTCTTCAGTTTCAAAAATTAAATTTCACAACGGAATTCCCAGATGTCTTCGCGGGCCAAAATTTTTCAGCCTTATGGGAAGCCCTGTTTTAGACTCCACCTTTGAAGCTCAAAAACCGGACCCTCCCCAAGATTTCTGGAAAAATTTGTTTGTTTTTAATACAATTTTTGATAACTAAATCACTCAAATTTTGTCGATTTTTAAAATTATTTTCAAAATTGAACATTTCAAATTTCAACATCGTTTGTAATATTGAAACATTTATTCAATCATTTAGAACAATTTCAGAACAATTCCTTTATAAAAATGATGAGTTTTGATAACCCCCTCGACTCTCGACATTCTCCCTTTAAAATTTAAGATAGAACTTGAGTGATATTTTTCTTATTGTCTTCAAACTTGATCTCAAAATTCAATGGGATTGCAATTCTATAAATTCATGAATGCATGAGTTCAACCGAGAATAAAATATGAATATTCTGAATTCTTGATAAATTTAGACGAATTCCTTATTTCTATTCACAATCAGTCAGATTTAGGGAAATTTTGAAACTTGTTTAATTTTCAAATTTATTTGAAATTTCAAAAAGTTTTTTACTTGTCTTCAACTCGAGTTTCAATGTAACTCAATCCATGCCTACACTAATATTAGCTTTACTTCTATATCACTAGAATCCATACCGAAAAAATTATTAATTAGTTTGATTTTCATTTCATTTATTAATGAGAACAACAGATGATTAAATAGATAAACTCATAAATCTGAAGTGGTTCTAAAATATAAGCTGAATGGATTTGATGCTATTTAAAAAATTTATGATCATTTTAATTTTTTTGTTTTGCAGATTAAATTATGTATTTTGTGACGAAACGGTAATTATATTGAACTTCATAATCAGTGAATAAATAAGACATGAATATGTATCTCAAATTCATAAATACGGGTCTAATAAAAAATTATAGAAAAACAAGAAATTCTTAATTCATTATTTACACCAAATGAAAATAAATTTCATGACATGATATGTCTTCATTCTTATCTTTAGACATTATTTTTCATTGAATTATAAATAGCTTTATGAGAAGTTTTGGTTTCAAAATGATTAGAATTTGATAAACGGTATTGAATGCTAAATATTTTATGAATTCATTCTTTAATTTTAATATTATAGGAAACAAATTTTGAAGATTCGGAAACTACAACAGATTCAGACTCAACTTCTTCGGGTGCAGATTCAGATTCGACTTCAAATGTTGCCGGATGTGCGAAACACTGTCAGACTAGTAAGTATTGGGATATTTAATGATAAAACATTCTCACATTTATTTATATTAAATATAATGAATCTGTTATAGTCAGAGGGCATCTAAAAAATTGAATTATAGCTCATTTATAGCTCACTTGATGATTACTAAACATAAGTTATATTGAATATTTTCTATTTAATACAGTATATGTCGAGCCCTTCTCGAGAAGAAAATACTCTTCAAAAAGTTAAAAAATAATCTTCATTAAATTAGTTACGACTTCAATATATACTTCAAAATAATGAAAATTATCATTAGTTAAGATTAAACTAATCTTAAATCAAAATTTTCAGGTTCTGCGAAAAAATATCAACAAAGTTGTGTTTTAAAGAAGTTTAAAACTGTTGAAAGTATGGAAACAAATGATGAGTGTTTAAAAAAATGCAAAAACGATGATTCATGTATATCAGCAACTTTTATAAAGCCCAGAAGTCCCACAACTTTAGATCTTATGAAATTATACGATAAAGTAATCGATTCGGAGACTTGGGTTCCAGTTAGAAAAGTTGGATCTCTAGTAAACTACGCCTTAGAATATGGCACTGCTTATAAAGGAAACGATGAAGAAGAGTACGAAAGGCCTAATGGTTTAGATCCTTATGAAGATTTTCAGAATCCTGCACTTATTAATACATCAGCAATTAATGCTGACTTTTCGGGATCTTGTTATTTATTCGATACACATATATCTGCAGAACAAAAGTTGGAATGCAATCCATCACATCTTAATTTTGAATACCAACAGATCACCTGTTTAGAAGACCCCTATTGTCAACGGCCTAAAAGTCAATGTCCTTGTGGTCGTTGTGGACATAATTGCAAAGAATGTGAGTTCACTTTATTTCTCTCAATTTCAATGTTTATTATTGGTCTCTAATCTTCTCATGTCTTTTATGCAAATATGGAATCAGTCATTGAATTAGTTAATTAAACACAAATTGTTCCTGAGATTATGATTTTCTATTGAAAAACTAAACTTTTATTCCATCAAAGTTTTTAAATTTTAAAGATTTTCATTAGTTTTAATTTAATGAATCATTAGTTTTAATGAAGTGGTAAAACTGGTATTGAAAACACATGAAGTAATTTATGAGCACCAAAAGTTTAATATCAATTTTCGTTAAACTTTCAATACCTATATTTTACATTACATTTCTAAAACAGATCCTTTTTGGAGACTTTTCAAACATCTATAAGTTATAGACTATAATCAATATTTCTCTAATAATATTTTTGCTTAATTTTTTTATTTCTCTTCACAAGTAAATTACATACATATTGAGAACGCATGTATGGGAAAGCATTATTTTGGTCATTTGGCTGCAAACAGTTTAGAGGATTGTTTAGAATTTTGTTTAGAAAATGCCGACTGTAAAAGTGTTGATTTTGGGAGTACTGAATCGTGTCTTATTAATTATGTGGACAGAAATCAAACTCAATTAATAATGGGATGCGATCGAAAAAATAATGAAGTTTGGGATTACTATGAATTGTCGTGTGATTCTGAGTGTGAATACGAAAGGCCTAAACCTATGAAAAGCGAAGACACATGTGCTAATATACCTGGTATTTGTCAAAATGGTGGTGATTGTGAGACAATTCAAATGCCACCTCCTTATCAATCATTCACTTATGAATGTAACTGTCCCTGTAATTGGTGTGGAAAACATTGCCAAAAATGTATGTTCATCTCAAATAAGATAATTTTCAAAATTTAATCACTGCTCAATTTTTTTAATTCATAGTAAATTTGAGAACTTTCAAAAATGGTTGTCTGAATAGCAGTGTCCTCGCCTGGTCTGTCGCTCAAAACTCTAACGATTGTATAGATATGTGTCTCAATGAAATTCATTGTAAAACAGTTAGCTTTAGTGCATCCGCAGGTACTTGTGTTCTGCATTGGGCTGATCAACACTATCAACCTATGCTTTCATCACATTGTCCTAACTATAGAACAGATGCAATCGAGAAAGAGTGGTCTTTCTATCAAATTATCTGCAATTCTACAACTTGTCATTCAGAAGTGGAGGTAAATTATCATTAACTCAATGAAAAACTATCTTTTCTTTCATTGCAAAAGTACTGCATTTTACAAATACTTCAACTCAAACAATAACAATTCTACTTATGGTCTTATCATAAGAATAGTATTTAATTCAATGTAAAAAATTGTGTAAAAAGTTGTGAAATGCTGTCTTAAATGCATTTTCTATTGACTATAAAAAATTGAATATAAAAACTTGAATGAAACATAATTTGATGACAGGTTATTGAAGCGAATGGAGTTACAGGATGTTCAAGTAATCCATGTTTGAATGGAGGCGAATGTGCGGATATATTCAAAAAAGGAAACATCACAGGTTATCACTGCCTTTGCAAATGTGGTTATTGTGGAGATCGATGTGAAAGCGGTTAGTTTTGAGTCAACTTATATTTTAGTTTAGATTTTGTAAAAGTTTAGACCATTTTCTCGAATTGCATTTAATTATGAAATTAATTTTGAATTTAAAGAGAACTTTTACTTCACTGAAAACGCGTGCATTTGGGGCTCACACTTATCAGACTCTCCGAGTGATTACTACAGAAAATCAGTTTCACTGAACGTATGTCTAAATGTTTGCGCATCAAAATATCCGTTATGTCGTTCAGTCGATTATAGCAATAAAGGCGAGTGTATATTAAACAAAAAGGACAGCGATTTAGCAGTTATTACACCCAAATGTAATAATTATTTAAGACAGAGATGGAATCTCTATGATCTGAGTTGTGTTTGTAATAACAAACCTGTCATTTATTAAATTTTTATAAAAATTATTTATAATTAAAACATTTTCGATAAGAATTAATTAAATAATAAAGATTTTAACGAATCATTAGTTGCTTTGAAACTAAAGTTATTTAAATATCAATGAAATCTTTTTTCTGATACATTTTTACACAGAAATTATTTGGAATAAACTGAAGATTCGCTACAATTAGTGAAACACCAGAACTTGAGTTTAATTTTGATCTTAAGAGCTTATAAGATATATATTTAAATGACTTCTTCGTCAGAATCGGGAACAATTATATCATCAGTTGAAGGCACGAAATCGTCTTCTTCTTCACGACCAAAAAGAACATTTTGGTGATACTGTATTAGATATGAGAAAAAACATAAATATATGACAGGATTATTAATTAATCATTTGAAAAGTTAAGCAATTAAATTAGTTATCAATACTCGTCTCAGTGGAGATCCGGTTAATGCGAACGAAGTCTGGTTCGCACTCTCTGGTGGTTCTCCGCTTTCGTTTCGAGAAAAATCAGGCATTTCTTTAAGTATTTGATCGAATATATCTTCGTCATCATCAAAAAGATCTTCATTTTCATCTTCAGTTTGATTATTGATCACATTTAGATTCGAAACATTATTTGCATCTGAAGTAAACAATACAGGCATTGAATTCTGTAAGTTTGAAGGCATATGACTTGAAGTGCGCGAATCGTTTACATTATTTGAATTGTTGTTCAACTCATTGTCTATTTCACCAGAACTGGAGAATATATAATTGATTAAAACAGAGATATACTAAAGTTAATAATAAATAATTATTCATTTTCATACCCGACACAACTGAAACTGTTATGTGAGAGTTGATTACTCGGCGGTTGAGGTAATTCACCCTCAGGAAAGTCAAAGGTGGCTAACATTGCTTTAGCGCTATAGCAATCCATTGCATTATTAATTGTAAATTCTATCGGTCTTTATTAGAATTAGTTATAAATAGTCATTATTAGCAATAAATAAATAATAATTAATTAAAACTAAGTTATAATTTATGCAATTAATAAAAACCTAAATAATTATAGCTTTTACTTACTTTCCCGAGGCTTCGAAGTATGCGTTAACACATTGTTTTTGAAAAGAAGCAAATTCTAAGAATGACTGCAATATATGTAAAACTCAATCAAAAGCTCAATAATCAAATTATTTTCACTTATTCTCAGATTAAACTTAATATTTATATTAATTCTAATTCTGTGAATCGTTTTAATGAGATTCGAAACTGACCTTTAGATCTCTGACATTAAATGTTGTCGATATTTCTTCAGTGAAATCATAATTCGAGAATTCAATTGATTTATAAGCAAATGTTGTCATTGGGAAGAAAAGTTCTGCAAAATTTAATTTTATTTATGCATAAAATTGGAAATAAAAGTAATTAAATCATCAAAATTACCGGTTTGTTCGTCTTCTTCGAAGAAACTTTTAAACAGAATTTGATCCGATTGTATCCATAAAGTTATA
Organism: Camisia spinifer; assembly: GCA_034694065.1. Taxonomy (NCBI): domain Eukaryota; kingdom Metazoa; phylum Arthropoda; class Arachnida; order Sarcoptiformes; family Camisiidae; genus Camisia; species Camisia spinifer. The sequence goes on along the minus strand of JAQFXV010001828.1, from coordinate 6,256 downwards.
TCTCTTGTCAATTGAGCGAAATGTTGAAAGGCTTCAGACAATACTCTGATATTTAAAACCAAATCAAAATGTAATTATTGAAATTTAAATAAATGTTTAATAAAACACACTTAGGATTAGCTTTAAATGTTGGGCTTTTGTTAGTATAATTTGAAGAATAACGAAAAACATCTGATTCCATATATGGCAAAAAGTATTCACGACTAACACCTTATTGTAAATGATTAAAGACTCTGTCATTGATTTTATAAGAATTTACAATTATTGTATTTTAAGAAAAATAATACTGAATTAAAAATATTTGAGTTAAAAAATTGAAACCTTTTTTGCATTTCATTTGAAAGACAACTCTAGGCATTGAATTATCCAAAATAATAGTACAACAATCCACTATTTTATCAATATTTACCACACGAAATACTAGAATAAGTGCCTAAACATTTCAATTAAATATCAATCAATTTTTCATTATTTAAACTATTAGTTTTTTAATTACTTTAACACTTATTTGACACAAACTTTCGACTGAACTCTCGAAAGATGTGAAATATTTGTCTTCAAATTGTATTTCAACGAAAGCTGTCTTGTGTTCAGTCACTGACTGTAATTTCATCTGTTTTTATAAATCAATTAATTTATAATGTTTTCAAAATCAATAATTAATAAAAATAATATAATTAATACTCCGTTAGAATTAGTCGTAATCAAAACCATATCTGAAATCTTAGATAAAAGACGAATAGCTTTCGAAAAAACTGTTAAATAAATCATTTCGTTAATAATTAAATTAAAATTTATTTCATTTATTCATAAATACTTTTCAAGTGATGACCAATTAGTTTACATTTCATTTCTGATGATCTAATTTATAAAGACTTTTATTGATATTATTATTTAAAAACAATTTAAAAGTTAGTTTCAATTTTAGTTTATGTCAAATTCAATGACCAAATGATTGCGCCTTTAAATTATGTTTCACTGAATACATAAAAAACGGCTCATTCTTATAAACCAAACACTTTTGCATTTGGTTTTATTAATTAAATTTTAATATAAAATCTTATTTGTTTTTAACGAGAAAAATAAATTTAAAATTTTCATATCTAATTATTTGACCAGAATTTTCAATTAAAATGAAAATGTTTTTAATTATTATTATGAAGTTATTGAACATTATTTATGAATAAATGAAATTCCCATTAATTCAAAACAAAAACAATGTTATCGTAATTTTCTATACTTTTAAATTAATTTAAATGAATTGGAGTTTATTATTATTTAAGTTTGTAATAATTTAATTAATATGAGAATAACATCAATAATCAGTTCATTTAAACGTGAATTCATTGGTTATATTCCAAAATTTCCGGGAAATGTAGAGAAAGGGTTTGTGTTTACGATTATTATTATTAGTATTAGTTTTATATAAAATTGATTTATATATAACTTAAATGTTTATATAATATATTAATTTAAAACTTAAAGTAAGCACCGATTCGTACCACCCGTTACTTTGGCTAAAAAATTAAGTCTTTGGCGAAAATTGAAATATGAAGAGGAAGTCATGAAATACTTAACCAAACCTTATATTTCACAAGTATTATAACTATTATTATTTTTACATTTCTATAAATTTAATTATAATATATAATTGTGTTAATAATAAGGCCGAAGAAGACGCTTATCTAAAATCAGTCAACAGAACACGTCCTGAATATTGGGATGACTTTATGCGGAGACCAATTGAAAAACCTCTTAAACAATACTTTGCCGCCGATTATCTCCAAAAATTAAATATTAGCCGAGGTTTTGAAGAAGAAGATTAACTATTCATTTAATTTTTTAAATATTAACATTTTTATTAATATTATTTAATTTAAAAATAGGAAAACAATAATAAAATTTAGTTCAAAAAATTAATAATTGATTGTCAAATATTATATAAAACAAACCAAAAGAAAGGTTATATTGCATGAGATTTTAAAATCCATAACTAAATAGAAAAATAAATCAATAATAACTTATAAAAAAAATTTATTGCTTTAAGTAAATGAAGATATTATAGAATATTATCAGTTATTCTCCGTTTGTCATCGATTTAATCCATTTCTTTGGGTCAGTCCTGAAAAGAAATTTTGATTAAATATAAATAGTTTTAAGAATGAGATTAAAAAATAGTTCATTACTTAATATCAGTTTCAGTCAATACTTTTCCATTACGAAGAGATGCGGCAAACATGGGTGCAATCGGATCGTTAGCCATTGTGGCCACTGCTATAACACGTTTTGCGCTGTTTTATATAAATCGAGTGATCACTAAGTTTTAAAACTTTGATTATAAAAATATTCAATAAATCATTAAAAACCTATTCAAATAATAAGCAACGAATTTGAATTCTGCTAAATCTCCGTCTATTATAACATCTTTGAAACCCTCGTTATTTCCTATAATAATTCAAATGAATTATAATAAATATTTAATAAGAATAGAGTCTAAAGCAAAGTAATTACCGGCAAATCTAACGCCTTTGCCTAACATCATAGCCCAAAAAAATGGTACACTTTTGAAAGTCGATGATTTTCCCAACATATGCAAAGCCGCAAACTTTCCTAAATTAATGATAAATATGTTTATTTAAAACCCAATATTTTAAAAAAATGTAATACCATGTGATTGAGCCGTTTGCCAGTGACCGACATTTACTATCGTATTATCCAAAACAGATACTGGATATCGAACTATATCTCCGCCGGCGTATACATTCTTCACTGAAGTCTCAAAACTACTGTTAACCAAAATATAATTTTTATCCAATTTTATGTCTGTATTCTTAAGATAATCAATATTAGTATCACTTCCTATTGGAGAGAAAATAATGAACAATTTTAAACTAAAGGCAATCTATTTTAACATTTAGTTATGGATAAAATATTGATCAAAATCAAGTCTGTTTTAGAAATAATTCTAAACCTGAAACTAATATATTATACAAATACCGGCAATAAGTTTTAAATTAAAGACATTGATTACCGATTCCGACAACACATAAATCCGCTGAAATGACTTCTTTATCACTTAAAACCAATTCTTTCAGTTCATTATTCACTCCACGAAACTCTTTAACATCGCATTCAGGATAAAACTTAATGCCTTTGGATTCGTAAAGCTGTTCAACAATATAATTAATTTTTTTGTAATTAAATTAGAATTTGATTGTAAAAATACGAACTTTTCTAATTTGTTGACCAATTTTTTCTCCCAAATTATGGGCGAACGGATATTTACTTCTGCCGATTATGGAAATAGACTTCGCTTTACCGTTTAGGAAAGAGGCCACTTCCATACCTATATAGGTTGTTATAACTTTATTCAATCAAATTTGTTTCAATTCAATTACCTATAAATGAAGTTCCAATTATAGCAACATTTTTATTGGATGCCATTTCAGCGATATTATTGGCGTCTTTATGGGTTTTTAAGTAAAAAATATTCTTCAAAGAACTTCCTTCAACTTCAAGTTTTTTAGGACTAAAACAATTCGAAAACTAATATGTTATAAACTGGAAATCGACTGAACTTGAAGATAAATAAAAGTTTCAAACCTAACACCTGTTCCCAAAAATATTTTGTCATATTTAAGGTTTGATCCGTTGTCGAGTAGAATCAAATTTGCTTTAGTGTCCAATTTATTGACAGTTGTGTTGAGAAGAACTTCAATATTAGCCTTTTTTAAGTAATCTTCAGACCGAAGGAGAAGGTCTACAACTTTCGTATTTAAAGCCTTTCGATAATAAGAATGAATAGTTAAACATTTGCTTATAGGTTATAATATTGAGAAAAGATCTATACCTTACTCAGTTTGGTTCTATCGTATGGATACGAATCTTCTTTTGTTATGAGAACAACACGACCTTCAAAGCCCTCCTGTCTTAATGTTTCCGCGCATTGGAATCCAGAGGCGCCTAAAAATTGAGTCAATTTGTTTAGTATTAAAATCTTAACTTAAAATAATGAATACCTCCGCCAACTATCACATAAGTGGTGCTATTCTTTGTATTTCTAGCACTCAGAGTCTTAGTTCTTATATTATTAAGTAAATCACTTTTCTTGGCTTTGACTATAACATCATTGCCCTTAACGGTGACCTTATTTTGAAATAAATGGTTAGATATGAAGTAATAAATGAAGTAAAATGTAAAGAATAAAAACCTGATAAGATGGCAAACTATCACAACCAGGAAAGTCTTCGATATCCCCTGTGTTTAGGTTGAAGGTTGCGCCATGCCACGGACACGATATATGACCGTCATATAATACACCTTTCATTCATTTCAAGTATATCTCATCAAATCTTCAATTATCAAAATCTATAACTTTTCAATTTCTTTCTATTTCTATTACTTTATATCACCTTAAAGTACACTTTAGTACAAGCCTAACAATACGTGAAGAGAGTCTAACCTAACCTTAAAGTCAAGTCTAACCTAACCTTAAAGTCAAGTCTAACCTAACCTTAAAGTCTAACCTAATATGTTAAGTATGATTATAATGAGGTTTCACTACATCTAAGGTTGTGTCAAACAAATTGTTTATAATTGAATTAAATATATGAATAATACCATTAAGAAGAGGTCCGCCATAATGAGAACATTTAGTTCCCAACGCATTAAACTTATCATTTTGTTTAATTAATAGTATTTTTCCGTCTCCTAATTCAAAAAGCTTTTTCCTAAATTATAAACAAATTATTTAATTATTAATTAATTAACATTTAATTCAAGTAATACTAACTCATTATTTTGCAAATCACTTGTTTTACAAACAGTTTGTTCAACAAATTCACTCATTTTATTGAAATTTTTGATTTTATTTAACTTTTTTATTATTACAAACTTTAATGTTTCCAATAATTTTACCATATATTCGATGTATTTTTGGATAAAAGGCCTCTTTTTATCTTTATCTCAATATTAATTAAAACTTATCAATAATCAATTGTTGAGAATATTTGTAATTTCAATAACAATTAGTTATGATATGACATAACTCAACATAACTCTTATTAACGTTGAATACAATGAAAATGAAAACAATTATATCTATGACTACTTAGTATTCAAACTTTCAAACAATTTATGCATCAATATTTAGGTCAAAAGACAACATGAGGTCATTAGCTTTGAATTGACACAAATTATAGATATTAATACAAAACTATTGATTAATTTTTATATAATTATACATATATTAATCAATACATTTGAGTTTATAGTCAAAATAGCATTTCATTTAAGTTTACTTTCAAACCAAATATTATTGAGTAATACTTTAATTATTTATAAACAATGCGCGCCCTCTTTCGACTCAATCATTCAAATTAAATGATTAAGAATTCAAGAATATTCGTGAGGTTTTTTCCAAATAATTAAAGCTTTCATAAGAGTATATCATCTGTATATTATATATATAGTGCTACTGTAGAAGACCTGACCAAATTTGGGGCAAAATACCGCATGTCACCTCTGGATCCTTCCTCAGGATAATGTCTATCTATCCTTCAATTATTCCGTAATTCAATTTTAAAAAAGATTAATAGTTTTTCACTTTTTCAAATCTTAACATTATTGTGAAAATTCTATGAGCTTTGAAAGAAATTTGTTGAGCATTTTCTCTTATTTTTGTCATAAACGATACAAAAGGGATTCTCAACCCTCTCATAAATCAAATGCATAATCAAATTGAAAAAAGTTCAAAAATAGATAATCAAGTAATTAAATGAAAATAAAATCATAATATTAATAATAAAAATAATAGAAACCTCTATAAAGGAAAAACTAAACTGCATTCAAGTTTTATAATTTTTTAATGATCATCATTTATAAAAAAAATACTAAAAAGTATTGTAAATTTAGATGAATTACAAATAAATTTATTTATAAAAACTAAAAGTTTTGTAATTAATTGATAATAACTTGAATCGATCGATAATAAAGATATAAATTAAAGGCAAACTTTAGCTGAATATGCATTAAATGCCTCTGTTTTATAGATTTGAGCCATTTGTTGAGGTTTATCATTACCAGTAATACCTCTGCCAACTATTATAATATCAGCTCCTCTTTCATTAATAGCTGTTTCAGGGCTTACATACATCTGACCTAAACTATCACCACTTTTATCGATATGAACGCCAGGACTTAAATGAATCATTGTTTGATCGAATGATATTCTCGATTGACTGATAAAACCGATAAC
>JAQFXV010001827.1:0-12126 GCA_034694065.1 Camisia spinifer | reverse complement strand
CTTATTTCAACTCAGCTCTAAATGAAATCAATTGATAGAATGAGTTTTGCCTATCAAAGTATAAAGTAAACAGCGGGCGGTCTAAATTTTTCTGTTTTCGCATCTCATTGAAAACTTTCATTTAAGGTATTCTTAATATCTTTTACAAATAAATAGCTATTCTAAGAAATAAAGATTTGATACCCTTTCGGTGCATTTACATCTGTATAGAGAGCCCACATAAAGACAGATTTAAACATTATTTTATACATTTAGTTTCTGGCCTGAGATACGCATTTGTTTCGAAAAAGAACTGATATATGACTTATGTTAATACTACTTTGCACATACTCTAATAAAAATAATTTTTCCTCATTATGACCACTACTTAATAAAAAAAATTTTGAAAATGGTCACACAAACAAACACATTTTGAATACTGATAATACATATATGTGATTTATGTTACTTTACACATACTCTAACAATTGTGATGTTTTCTCAATCTTACCACTAATTGATAAAAAAAATTGGAAAAATGGTCACACAAACAAACACAATTTCAAATGATATAACATAGATACAGACTAATATTTTCTGAATGATGTTTGAAATATTCATGTTCTTTCATTCGATTTATAAAATCATTAAATTTATCATCATTTTCAATTAAACTTAAAAAGTTTTGAAACCCTTCTATATAATTTTTTCGATTTTGATCTTTTTCCATTTTTTTGATTTAAAAATTACTCTTTATTGAAGTATTATAGAAATTGAGCAAAAAGTCATATAATAGTTTAAAAAATTAACTAAATTAAATAACTATTGAATAAATATATAAGACTATGACTCGATCAACACGTATTCATATTCCTTATTCACTGATAACTTTTGTTTTCCAAGTTTATGAATGATTACACATAATAACTGAAACGAAGAACAAAGAAAAGCCGGAATAGTAGTGTCGCTGTTTGTGTTAAATATCATTAACTATTTAATGTATATTTTCAATAGAATTAATGCATTACAGACAAAGTCCACTTTCGTTAATATAAAGAAACTGTGATAAGCATTTTATTAGCCTTGGTTTTATTGTTTTTAAAAGTATTACACATTTATTAGAAAATCAATGAGTAATTACTTTATGAAATATAAGTGTAATACAAGTGTAATTCATGAAAAAATGAGTACTAAGTTCTAGACATAGTTTCACTATAGATAACGCTATAATAAAATTCATTGAATATAAATTACAATTAAATTTAACTTTTTAGAACTTTTTAATTCCAAAAATAGTTATATAGAATGAGTATTTCTATTTTTTTTATATTTATATGTTTACAGGATTTTAACTACTTTCATTATAAGTTATTTGAAATTGTATTTAGTTTCTAAAAATTTTAAATATATTTTATTCTTAAAAAAAATTAAAAGGTTTTCACAAAAAAACAATTGAATCATTAATTTAAGATTCAATATTCATTAAGTAAAGTTAATTAAGTAATAACCGAAAAAAGATATGAATTATCGTAGTTTTGCTCAATTTCTATCAGGTATCCGTTTGTGGGTTTCATTGATAAGAAGATATACCAGATTTGAATTCTTTTTATTTCGACTCAAGAAAAGCATTGTAATGCTTAATAATAATATTTTGTGAATAAGTTTTCACATCATTAGATTTTAAGAGAATATTCAATTCTTTGTCCGTTTTTATTTCTCTTCCACTCAAACTCCAGACTTATCTTTCTTCTAATATTTGTTCACAATTAGGTCTTTTATTTGGTTCCAATTTTTTCATACGCTTATTAAGTCTTTTCAAACCTTCATATTTTCCTTTCAAAAGTGCATCATTTTTGTATGGATTTAAATACTCATTGGATTTAATTTTAAATAATTCCGTTAATATTAATCCTAAACTACATATATCTGCTTTTGTGTTATAATTAGAAGTTTTTTTTATCATAATGAAGTACTTCTGGTGCCATATATTCTCTGTTTCCAATATCTCCAGTGTTTTTTATATCCATATCATGAACTTTAGCCATACCAAAATCAGCAATCTTAATTATTCCTTCTTTCAATAATATATTATTGGGATTCAAATCTCTATGAATTATATTTTTATTGTGCAAATATTTACACCCTTCTAATATCTCAATAAATATTTGACTTAATAAAAAATAACCTAAATGAGTGAATAAATCGTTTGAAAAGAGTTTCAAGTCTTCTTTAATTTCTTTATGAATTCCCAAAAGTGTTTTATCGCATAAATCCATTTGAATAAGAATAATGGGTTTTATAGTATCAATATTTTCTTCTCTTTCAGTCCAAAAATCGTAATACTTAACGAGAAACTTATCTTCAAGCTCGTGAATAATAAGTGAAATACTTAATTCTTTATGAAACAAATTTTCACTCATTCTATAGTTTCTTGATTTGATTTTCTTAATAGCGAAAGTTTCTTCCGTTATATTATGTTTAACTTTAAAAACTGTTCCATAAGTCCCTGATCCTAATTCTAGTAGTTCTGAAAAATTGCGGGAACAATTTTTTCTGATAGTTTTTACTAAATCACATTTTAATCCAATATAATGAGCGAAATGATTTGAAACGAGTTTCTTTTGGTCCCGTTCTCATCACATCCTGACCAAATTGACCCCAAAAATAGTATCGCTTCGGTTCTCTTTCGGAAAGTGCAGATGATATCTCATAATGAGAATGCGCTGCAATATCAGTAAATTTTTGCTTAAATTCCAATTTAATTGGTATTAATTGTTCATCACTATTAGTATTGATTCCCAATTGTTTTCTATCATTATTACCGAAAACAAAAATATATCCTTCAAGTGATAACAATAGACTATGACTTTGACCACTAATTTTATCAATTATTATATTTCTATTTAATTTTATTAATTTTGGTGAATCAGAACCTTCTGTATTACCGATTCCAAGTTGACCATGTTCATTTGAACTCCAACTAAATAAATGATTATTCTCAGTCAATATCATTGAATGGTGGAAACCGCATGATATTGCTTTCACTTTCTCTTCTTTAAAATGATTCAATTTAAATGGAAACAAAACACAATCTTCATTTCTATTCTTACCAATTTGTCCACATTTATTCCAACCCCAAGCATATACTTCACCATTTGATGTCAATACTAATGTATGACCAAAACCACAACTAATATCTATTATATTTTCATTTAATAGATATTTATTTACTTCTAGTTTATATATTTTCTCACTATAGTAATAGCAAATAGTAAAACACTGCAGAACTGTAAGAGATAGAATTTATTGTATTAATTTCATTTAATTGCAAAATTCTTATCATTTTGATCAATAAAATTCAAGACTTTAAAAATATTAAAATATGAGTAATTTTTATTCAAATTTTAATTATCTTTTGCTTTTTTAATGAATATTTCTTATATATCTTTTGGAAAGTTTGATTCTTTTAAAAAGTAATTTTTGAAATAAAAGGACTTGAAAATGTTTGAAGGAAAAGTAATTTATCAGTTAAAATATAATGTATCCGATTTAACCCAATACAGCTCTGGAAAATTGTCTTCCGAGTTCTTCGAGATTGTAATTAAACTTTTCGGCCATTTGACACCAATTCTTAATTTTCAGGCTCGCATTACGAGAAGAATTGAGCTCATGATCACAGAAGGACTGGGCTTGTTTTGAATCACATTATTTATACAATAAAGTACACGAATGTTTTCTATTCTCGTAATGGAAACAATTCTTTAGATATTCGTCACAGTCTTCCCTCTTATCAATCGCTGATTGTTCTGCATTGATTTTCAAAGTGCCTAATTATATAAATACAAGTAATAATTAAAGTCACTAATAAAATAAAACGTTTAGTTTATAATTCAGTTTATAACTTATATTAAAGCATTTGAATTATTCATTGATTATAAATAGTAAGTTATGAAAATTTTCAATCAATATGCGAACAAAACAAATGATTGAAATACCTGATAAATAGCTACGATAGGAATAAAATTTCATTGGGCTTCACCCGGGAACAAGTGGCTAATAAAAATTCCTGGAGAGAGCCTCCAGAATCGATATTTCATTCATTTATATAGATTTTGCTAAGTTTTCATATTAACTCGCTATTATAATTCACAAATTATGATCATGAAATTCGTTGCTTTTAAACAGAACCAAGTTCATTTAATCTCAATTTTTTAGATTATTTATCGGTCCTATAACCTGATCTCCCCATCATAAAAAACTAATTTTGTACCTTAGAAGTTTTTAATGAAAACACTATTTCTCATTCTCTCTAGTTAAATCATTTATTAACTTTATAATCCTGGGATAAGCATTCCTCGGTTAGATGATTCCCTAATATACAAAGTGTCTCCCGCTAAAATTCAATTCAATTATCAAATACTTACAGAAATAAAAAAATGTGAAGATAATAGTCAATAAAACAAAAAATCTTGAACTGATATTGATCACCATTTTGTGCTTTGAACATAACATATGTTTAATTTTCAATTAAGAATGACAATCAATGAGACTTATCGACTTTCCAATCGTAGAAAATCACTATTAAATTGAATTTTTTCATTCGAAAATTCAAATATAATAACATAAAAATATAATTGCTTCATAATTAGTTAAAAAATTCTGTAAACGTATGCTAAACTTGTTGAAAAGTTTCAAATCCAAGCAATTGAAGCTTAAAATTTTTTAATATTGTGTCAATTCAACTTTAACTGAACGTGTTCACTATTCCTCAAATAAGAAATTATGTTTGAAATGCGTTAAATATTCTTAAGTGTTTTAAAAATGAATGTTGAAATCGAGATATATCAATCTTATTGAATATTTTTTCGCTAAACTTCAATAATAAATGCTGTGGTACAAGAAAAATTAAGTCATTTTCATTATGACAGTTTAACAGTCAATTCATCAATCATTGCTGAAAATATATTTATAAAACAATATTGTAGGAAAGCTTTACTTTTATAACTTGATTGACTAAACTGATTATTAAATTATTATGAATAGGTACAGTTATCTTCAATTAAACATAATGCGGGTGATAAATTAGCAGATCATTATAGATGCACAAAAGCTATCTGCAAGCTGTGCTGGAAGCTCAATTTTTGGTGTTTCTGAGCTTGAAGCTCAAGCTCCTAACTCAGCATGTGATTCAGAAGCGCAACTCAAGCCCGAACTTGAGGCACCAACATTGAGCTTCAGACTCATTTAAATTGAATTTCAATATACACTTCACAAAGCTTCAAGCTCAGGCTTTTAAGAAGTGTTTCATCAGAAGCGCAGCTCAGCTCAAACGAATGTTCAGCTTTGAGCATCAAGTTCAAGCTGCATGCTCAATTTTCCCCCTTGTGCACACTATTGATCATAATTAATTTTAATGCTGCAATTAGAGAACTTATATTGTATACTTGAAGGAAAATTTTGAGAACGTACAGCTTCAATAGGAATTTTCAAAATAATTTGATAGACGTTTTATCTGTATTTTGAGGAAAAAGTTGAGAACAAGATAGTTTAAGAGTTCGAACATTTCGTTAACAAGATATTGGAGTTCTCAATTAAAAACTAGAATCAGAATCAGCAGAAAAAAGCAGAATCAGCACTAGTTGTAATTGAGATGATTGCGAAATTTAGTTATTTAATTAAAAAGAAAGTTTCTTATCCATGTTTATGATTTAGCTATTTCGTTATTTAAGACCACCCTTTACATAATGATAAGTTAAAAGTAAAAGAAGAAATCACTGTCTTTGTGGTACTTCTGTTATCACGTTCCACCACTCAGTTCGTTTCCAAATCTTAACTGCTTTATTACGTGGTCTCACTTCCCCGCCAGAAGTATAAAATCTTATGTTTCTAGTTGCAGCATTATTCTGAGGTCCTGTCCATGCCCATGTAGTCCAAGTATTCGGGTTCAGTGTTTCATTTATGTCATCGAAACCATGATGTGACTCAACCTGTACTTTAAGAAGCCTGGGAGAATTCCCTTCTTGTGTGACTTCAAATTGTTCGGAGTCTCCTAAAACACGGAAAAAGTCCTGCGTATGTTAAAGTGATCTCTGTCCAGTTCACTCATCTCCATAGATAACATGGTTCTGGTTGCTCAGGTAGTTGGACATAAATGAAACCGATTGGGACTAAAAATGGAATAAATGATTAAGGTTTTAATGAACATGTTGTCTAGTTAACCTGGATTCTGCTGTAAGTCCTCTATTTTATATTTCGCATCACCTAACTCTGTGATAAAGTTGTTTGAAGTAGTATTCAGCTCGATTTTGGTGTTGGTCAATTCATTGATAGTAGTGATCAGCTCGATTTTGGTGGCCGTTAAGTCATTTATTGTATGTTCTAACTGATTTTTAGTATCTCTCAGTCTCTTTGTGACATCGTTGACGGAGTCCTTTAGCTCCATTTTCAAATCAAGAAAAGCTTTTTGCAACTGTGGAAATGACCAAGTTTGCAATTTTTGGCATAGTACCCAATTTCCAATATTACAAGTCACGTCCCTCCACTTCCCGTTAATATCAATTTGATTCAAATCAGAAATATTGAAAAATTGTTTTGAAAGCTCTGATTGCATTTCCACACAACCTCTTCTAGTTTCTTCAGTTGGAATTCCCTCAGCCCGATTTGTGAAATCAATAGATGAGCCATCACTCCAAACAAATTGATTGCCATCTTCTGGCCGTCTTTCAGCACCAATCCAGACATTAATTTTAACTTCAGATATATTAAAGACAAAGTTGGTTAAAAATTGTTGCTCGGTTTCAGTTTTTATTGATACTAATGTTGGAGAATATGAATCAGTTTGCGAATATTGTTGATTGCAAATCTATTTAGCCTCATCATGAATTGCCCATTTTTTGATAAGCTTGAGACATTTTTCATCTTTATAAGCAACCCATTCGCTACTAAAACAAGGATCAAAAGCATCAGTAATATCATTGCTGCCAGTTGAGTCAGAAACGAAATCATCTATTCCTATTCGAAAAATGCACCAAAACATCGTAACAATTATATTAATAATTTTGCATATATTGTTATCACTCACCACATACAACGCAAAGAGATATTATTAATTCTAAGCAGAATAAAGATTGATTCATTATGGTTGGATTCAAATGTTTTAACACAATATGTGAAATAAAGTAATATGTCTGATATTTACTTGAATACAATTTATATATACTTTATTATATTTCTACCATTGACGTCAAGAGATTATGATAATCAACTTCACATTGAAAGACTTGATGCTTGAAACAATTGAGAGAGTGGCAAATAATGCTAGAGATAAAATGCAAATAAAGATAGTAATGGCTATAAATTAAAATTTTCAGTTGAATTGTTATACAGATCCTGTTTCAGGATTATAATTTTTTTTATTTATGACGATTGATATGATGAGAGCCTATAAAATGAGTCGAACGATATAGTCTTTACAACAATTATCATAATTTTTTTCCTAAAAGAGCGTTAGTAAATCAGAGCAAATAGTATACACTTTTAATAAAATTCAATAAAAACCTATTAACTTTCAATGAACTTGTGAGACTTCAATTGTGTATAAGTTGAAACATGAAGAATCTGAATTCTATTGTTGACGAAATGTATTGATAAGAGTTAGATAATAAAATAGTTACTTATAATATCTTTTTTAACAAAATTTTATTGCTATGCTGAAAGTTTGATTATTGCAAAATATATAAAAAATATATATTTTACGGACCAGGTTCATGAATAGAGGTTCTGTGACCAAACCGCGCGAACAAAAACAGAGCGAAACACAACCTCGCCAATATTAAAGCTTTTATTCAATAATTTTAATAAAATAAGTTCGAATCAAATAAATTCGATTTGATGATAAAAATTATAACTTTTTGATGAAAACAGTATAACAAAACCTTGTGATTTCTCGATTATGATAATTCATTTTTAAACTTTATCATTAATGAAATTTTAATAATCATTGAATCAAAAAATTATATAGTTTTTTAGAGAATTTTTGTTGGTTTCCTGTCGCGCTGTTTTAGCCGTGCGGTTTTATGCTGCGCTGTTTCAGGCCACGCCGTTTTGGGCCGCGTCGTTTTGTTGTGATACCATGAATAGAATTCAAATCCAAAATTTCAGATTGGTAAACGGCAATTAGTAACAGTGTACTGACAAAATTTACTTAATATTTTTTATCGTGAAAAAAATCCACAATTTTAAAAAGTATTTTGATTAATTTCCGGTTTTGTGAAAACAAGAATTAGAGTCGTTATTAAACTACTGAATGATTAAATTTTCTAATAATTTTCTACTATTAATAAATATTGTTTGAAAAATGCAAAGATATATCAAGGAATTAATAGTTCCGCTTCAATGCATGCGAGAATCTCAAGAAATATTAATTGATTGCAAAAATTTGTGGAGCATTATAATTTCAAATTATAGAAATAACTAACATTTACTCCTATACCGAATAATTAACTCAAATACTTAATATAAGTTTTGTAATTCAAAACAATAAAGAAACTACAGTTTTGAAATATACATTTAGGTTTTTGTATTCTTTAATTGATAAAATGTTTCTAAGAGACCAATTCTGCACAGAAAATTTGATTTAAAGGGAATTTTCATACTCAATAGAAAGATCTATCAACTAACTTTTTTGAAAAGGAAAAATTTGTGTAAATTAAATTATTAATTATTGAAAACTATGAATTATTGATATTTAAAGTGTGAATTTCATAAGTTTTATAATTTGTTTGAATTTCATTTGCAAAGTTATTGATGAAAATTTTGAAATATCATTTTTCAATTTCATGAATACTGAAAAAATTAGGAATTTCTCAATATTAAGTTTTTGAATACTAATATTTCAAATTAACCTGGCCATTGGTACATATTTTTAGAAACTCAATTAGTAGATCTTTCAATTGAAGATAAAAATTTCCCTTGGATTTTTAATGTAAAGCATCCCTCGATAAGAATGCAACTTAAAACAAATCAATTTTTTCCATTGTGAAATTTTTAAGCAATATTCTTCAATACATCAAAATTATGATATCATTAGAATAAAAAATCTGAATAATTAAACTCTTAACCACTTAAAATGGATACCACAAATAATATAAAAAATTGGAAGATAATTATTTCAAAAAAACTGAGCATTTTTTGATCAATTTTAGATTTACTAATGGCAATAAAGAAATATCCAGTTATCAAAAAACACCGAACTAGAAGTTTATTTGCTCAGTTTTTCAATTCTCGTAAAGAATTAGATTTTTTGCGCAATCTGATGCTGAGAATTTTTTCGAATTTCTAAAGTTAAAAATTGTTTGCTTTCTCATCGAACATATGTTGAAAATCTATCAATTTTCACACAAATCGATCATATTCAACTTTTGGAAAATTTGAATTTCGAAAAATTGACATTATTTTTTCAAATATTTTTTACCAATCATGAAATTCTGGAGAGGATTTCTCTAAATAAACATCGAGAGCATTAAGATGAATGAAGTCGAGAGAAACTTAAGATTATTTCCGATCAAATGGATGCGAGAATCTCAAGAGTATGTTATAATTTAGAACAACTATAATAATGTTATAAATTAATATTAAGTAAAATAAAAATTTATTTAAAATATAAAAATCAAAATTTGTTTAATTTTAAATAGTTAAAATTAAATAATTACTCACTATGTAATTGGCCAACTGACAAACTAAAATAGCTTAAATGAATTCTATAATTCAAGTCAATTACAAGTTTACAGTTTTGAAAATTAGATTGAATTTACTCTTATCTTTCTTGTGTCATTCAAAGATTTTACAGAATGTAAACAAAAAAATTAGCTATTCTCATACCAATAATTTTATTAAAATTAACATTAAACAGTACAATTCAGAATAACGAAACTAATTCTTATTATCTGAGAGAATATTGCTGTTGACAATCAATTCAAATGAAATAATCGAAGAAATCCAAGAATAAACATTTTTAAAAAATCTGAAAAATTTACACTTAAAAATATGTTACTCTTAATCAGATTGGCGAACTCTAGCTCACATTAAAACTGGACAACAAATATCTTAGAGGGTACCCTTATACATTCTTAATCAAATTGTTGAGGTAGGAATTGCTTTATGAACCTAAGATTTAAGGTCAAGCATCATTTGAATAAATGTTAGATGAAAATGGAACATGAAAATGTTTTTATTATTTTAAATGTAATTTTCCCGTTAATTATTGAAGTTGTGGTTCGTAATGGCTTATTAATATATTCCAAAAAAGTGTTTCATTGACTAACTATTTCTATCTCTTAATAATTTTATAAGCAATTTTCCAAACAACCGCTTTCGCGGAATAATTTAATCTTTATAAAAAATTTAGAAAAACAAACAAATGTCCATTTGTTTCTTTTCAATCGTCAAACTGGACACTCATTAAACATTGATGTTTTGGGACCATATATTTTATTTCAAAAGGCACTGAAAAAGAAATAAAATAAAGTTAGCGCATAAATGAATTTTGTTAGTTAATGAAAATTTGGTGATCTTTTATCTATATACTTATATGATATGTTATTGATTCGTAGATTATATGAAATAAAATTTGGAAAAACTTCAACTTTAATAAGCATTTTTTTAAAAATCATGAAAGCTTTATTTGTATTCCGAGTAATAAGTTGAGAAAAAAGAGTTTTATATTCCAAACTTTCAATTAGAAAAATAAGACATTTTCTCAATTGAAAACTAGAAAATTATTTGTCATCATTGATATGAATGCTTGTTTGTTTGTTTAGGTTTTATAAGGTTCTAAACTTTTGTAGTTTTAATTGAGAAAATTCTTATTTTGTTGATCAAAAGTTCGAAAAATAAAACTCTCTTTTTCTCAACTTATTACTCAGAATACAGATAAAGCATTTACGAATTTTTAAAAAAAATGCTTATTGAAGATGAACTTTTTCTAAATTTTGTTTTATATACTCATTTTTAACTATCTATACTTATGTTACCAACAATTTTTCCTGAATATTTCATTTGTTATTATTTAATCTTTTATCGCGAAAAAAGATCTACACTTCTTGAGAGTATTTTGATTACTTTCCGGTTTTCTGAAAATAAGAATTAGGGTCGTTATCAAACTATAAACTTAATGATTTGATTCTGAGAATATTTCATTTTCTCAAAGTATGAAATAACTGAAGGGAAGGGAAAAAATAATATTATAAGAATAAGATAAAATTTCTCAGAATTTGCTTCAAAAACGCTATCTTATGATTAAATTAAAGATCAATGACAGAAGTTATCGAATAATTAGTTTTGAATAGAGCTCATTATTCAATAATAAATGTTTTTAAAAGAAATCTCAGCTTTCAATATATTTGATATTTTTTCTCATATAAATAATATGATTATAAAGTTTATGATTGATATAAAAAAGATTTAATATTTAAGCCTAAAAATTTCATTTTGATTGGTTATAAATGCTATTAATAATGATTTACATAAATTGTTGAATGAGATGACGCATACTTATAGCTATGTATTCAATGAAGTCAATATTGATTACCGGATTGTTATAGAAAATGATGTATCGACTATTCATTTCCGATTGGGTGAGCTTTTTGGGGATCTCTTTTCAGAAATAACTGAAACTAATGCTCTGCTCTTCAACTTCCACAACAACCACTTCTATCATAACAAGAGTTTTTAACATAAAATACAGTTAAACTCATGTTTCTATACATGAAATATTTGTGTCTCTTTCAGGAAATTTTTTTATTACAATACAAAAATTACATACTTTGATAAAATGATATTCAATTCAAGAATAATTTATTTATTTATGTATTTTCTCTTTCTTTTCAAAAACTTATGTTTCGACATAATTTTTCTCTCAAGGCTTCCGAAAATTTTGTTTTTTAAAAGTTTATGTCAAAAAATCCTGAATTACATAAATTCAATATTTTTCTTCTCATTTCAAAGACTTCTCTGTGAATTATTAGTATTTATTTGTTTTTTGCTGAGTTTCGAAATTTTCAGACCTATATTTTGATGATCTTTGAGATAAAATAATGATGTGATTCACTATGTGAATGACAGTACTTTTCACTCAATTCTTTTCTGAAT
>JAQFXV010001826.1:0-12127 GCA_034694065.1 Camisia spinifer | reverse complement strand
ATTGATCAATGATCCACAGATTAAAATCAATGAAATAACTTTTGACTATTATGAACCCGGACATAGTTATATGGCAGTCAATAGTGTTCACGGAGTAATAACTAAAAAAATTCATAAAATTGGAAACATTTATGACTATAAACAATTGCTACACAATTAAACACAATTAAATCTTCACGGAATAATATGACAGTTGAAGAAATAAGTTTTAATGAAGTTTTCATATTTTAAGATAACAGTAAAAATGATAAACCTTTTTATATTAAAGATTTAAAATCAATATCTTTCAAAAAAAAATTCCACGAATGCATTCATAAAAAATAATTTTAATGAAGAATTTATTGAATGCAATATTTTGTACAAAAATATTGAAAGAAAAATTGAAGAAGCATTAAAAGTCAAAACTACGACATTTTTTGATTTAGAAAAACAGCAAAAACCTATTGGAATTTCAAAATTGAAATTTAATATTTTGAATAAAGATTTGGATATAATTCCAGAAGATTACAGAGAATTTTATAAATCATTGCCTTTGAAAAATTAATAGTTAATAATAATTGAAACTATTCGTGATATGTGAAAAATTGTCCCAATAATTGCATATTAATTTTGGTCCAATTCTTAATTTACTCATCATTAATGCCAAAAAATTATGATTAATATTATTATCAAAATTATTCATCACTTTTTAGAGGTTAAAAATAATTTGTTTGCAAATTTATAACTCATTTATTCTCAAATACAATAATGAAATATTTAAAATACAACATTTGAGTCACAAACAGCTCAAGTATGAAATATTCAATCATTTATCACATTCATTCAATTCAGTTATCATTTTATTTAAATTCGATCTATTTTTATGATTATTTTGAATTATAATCAATTATAAGTGTCTTAATTGACATTCAATTTATTAATTAATGATATGATTTTTACTAACAAAAATGTGTCAAACAGTTAATAATCTTTAAATATTTGATAACTATTTAAAATGTTTGAGTCATTCAAAGTGTATGCTCTTAAAGAAAATACATTTAAGATGAAAGAAGTCCTCATTTGTCATAAACCTGTCATTACTTAACTTATTAGAAAATAATTACTTATAAGTTGAATAACATTTAGTCAATCAAAATGATTATTTAAATCTCAATCAAACCTATAAATTACTCTCAAATCAATCAAAATCATAGATTTAAATAAAATATTCAATCATAATATAGATTATAATTAAATTTATAGTTGATAAGTATTACTAGTTTTGAATTGAACTCAAATCATGAATAACTTGAACTCTAAATTGATATCAGTCTTGAGCTATATTTATGAATAAATTATTCATAAAAAAAACTTCTCAAATGTTTAAAAGTCTAATCCAAATAAGTTGAGCGTTAATGAAATTTTATGAATTGATATTGATTTGAAACATACAAACTTTAGTTAAATATACTTTATATCTAACTTCAAAATGATAATATTCTATGAATACTCGAATAATAATATTAAAAATGAATAATTGTTGGAATTTTGTTTCAGTAAATTTACAGGAATAGAGTATATATTACTTCACGTTCAGGAACCTATTCTTTATGTAATACGAAAACAAGAGAGACATTCGCCAACTCAAGTGACACCACTCGCTGACTACTATATAATCGCTGGTGTTGTATATCAAGCGCCAGATCTTAATTCTCTCATTAATTCTCGTATTCTAACAACTGTTCATCACTTACAGTCAGCTTTTGATGAATCGTATTCATACTCAAGATATCATCCATCAAAGGGTTATTGGTTTGAGTTTAATAAAGATAATGATAAAGAGTGTAATAAAGATAAAACTGATAAGACAGCTAAAGATAAGTCTAAAGAAGAGGCGACGAGTAGTACAAAATTCCAGAGAAAAAGAGTTGATATATTATTGAGTGAATTGGCTAAAAAATTTCCCCCAAAATTAGTTCAAACTCCACAACAATCACAACCACAAACTCAACAACAAATTGGTGACAAACCAACCAATGCTTCTATTTCTAATGTTACAAATGATGTGGAGATAAGAACTGAAATTAAAACAGAAAAATCTGATGCCACTAATGTTCAAACTTCTGCCACTTCACAGATTAATTCTTCTACTTTTAGGCCAACATCTGGTGGACCGCCAGAGAAGAAACAACGAATTAATTGAAGTGAAGCTTTTTATCGTTTTTCAAAAAATAAGTTTATTGAAAGTTAATTTCGAATAACATCAAAGTTTTGGTAGAAATGTTTTAAAATAAATGATTATAAAATGTTGAAAGAGATGCCGCCACTGTTTTGCTGATTGACATCGATTTCAAAAACTTTTTTTATTGCAAAGATTTTCTTACTTTTAATTATTTATTGAAAACAGAATAATTAGTTTGTAATCCAAAGCCAATCGACTCAAAATCTAGTTATTGATTGTATTATTTCAAAATTTAAATTCATTTTCCTTGAACTCGAAATTTATTTATTTTTGAACTATTGATTAATTCAATAAAAGTCAAGTAATTATTTTTTGTATTGGAATAACTTTAGTATTTTCACAAAATTAACCAATTTTTATGACTGGAATGAAATGTAAAATTTGATTAAAAAAAAGAAAATGAAGAGGAGATGAATAAGAATGAAAAAGAGTTTGATATAATGTAAACCTTAGAAAGTGATATTAGTTGTTGTTGTGTAACTGTTTATTATTGGACAGCATTGAAGTTACACCCAGTTATATGTGATGCCAATCGTGTAACACATTTATGTGAGATGAGGCGGACGTTGCATAATAGTTGAATTGCTTGACGCCCACATCGCGTGAGTAGAACTTTTCCTACAGATTCCAATGCATTCCAGAGAAGAAGAAAATACAAAAATCATTAAAACGCGATAAAGATATTTGTGTCTCAATAGATAATGAATGCATGGGTGAACTCATACACTATTTGAAGAACTGAGACAGACATACATTGATATCCATTATGCATATTGTACTTGTTCTGTATAAAGAGATGGGAAAAAGGTATCCATTTCTTGTGGTTAACACTTATATACATCTATAATAGGCTATTAATACAAGTTATACAATGTGTGGAAATGAAAACTTTCTCATAGATTTTTATGCGTGTAAACTGTGATAGTGTTGATGTCACGTTTGTGTTATCGAAGCGGTCGACTATAAATGAGGTCAAAAATGAAAATTTTTGTCTGAAAATAGAGAAAAGTTTTCAGTTGACTTGACTTATACTGTATTATGTAAATAGAAATAGCAATTCAAACAAAAGAGAGGATGAAACGGATGAAAGTTTGTGATAACACGAGTAAAATAGCTGAAAGAGATAAGAACAGTAAACGTTTATGATAGGAATCTCGTTAGAAAATTGAAGGATTCAAAAAATACTTTGCTATCTCTGACAGAAATCAGACTTGTATTCATCAATTCTGAAGACTTCTAAGAAGGTTTGTATTATGATATTATTTATATGTCATATCCGAACAACACAGAAACGCAGCAACAGTTTTAGGCCATAAGAATGGTTATAAGCGCAGCCTCTCATGGTTTGATGCATTTAACGTTAACTGCGTATGGCTTTTGTAGACAAGAATAGCAAAATTGTCCCCTTCAAGAAGGGATAAGTGGTTTCTCCCACTGAGACAAACGCATACATAGAGTTTCTTCAATCCATGAGATGAAGGCCACAAACGCCAGAACTTTTTTTAAGCAGTTTTGCATTATATGCTTTACATAACTTAAAAAGTCAGGTCTAAAAACAGTATTTTTCAAATTAAGTTTTATGGATTCAGCTGTCAATTGAAAAAAAAGTTTTATTAATAGGCATCAAATAATAGAAAATCCTACTCATAATGTGTGTCAGTCGAGGAAATTCATAAACATATGAATATAATTCTGTGTATTGTGTAGAGAATACACACATTATTATATTGTATTTATAATACCGGTTATTGTAATGCAAGAATAGACGATCATAAGGCCAATAAATATAAGTTTGTTTCATACACACAACAGTGATATCGTTTCCACTATCGTTAGCAAAACACGAAAAGATCAGATCAATTGATGTCCACCAGTGAATGTAATGGATAAGACCCCATACATACTCATAACTATGCATAGAGATGATATACCCTATTGTTAAGAGTTACAAATATTGTGCTGTATTGAAAGAGTAAAGTATGTATGTTTTAGTCGAGGGGACGAACCATTAAACATGTTTCATCCTACCTAAGTCTGTCTTATAATAGTTTCATAGATTTAAGGCGGAGTGGCTTAAGCGCAACGCCCGAACGCCAAACTCTAATGCTTCTGATGCCGCGATCGCATGTCGGCCAACATTTCTTCATTGAATGCGCGCTGCGTATAAACAGTGTGTAGAGTAATATATCAGTTTGTGAGTGTGTACTTGTATTACTTGCTTTGGTATAGGACTAAACTTGTGCAGCTCACTGTCTCTCTCCTTCTCTCTCTACACAGTTTGCAATACTTTACTCTATGTATATGTTTATCGTTTATACTCAACGAGCATAAAAACTTTTTTCCAAAATTCAAAACAGTCAAGAAAGTTATTTGCATTTATTTGAATTATTTATTTTAACGCCAGTAAAGTGTTACAAAGTTGAGGATAATATATCCCTATTTAATATCTGCAGTGAAATTGTTTCTGTGGAATAGTTTCGAAGGTTTTAAACGGGAGAAACTTTGAAGAATAAGTTTTACTTTATTACCACATTTGGTGTGTCGGTTGAGTGCCTGCTTAAGTCAGACACAGCACTGAACGGACAAAAAGACCCCAATGGCGCAAAGGGTAAGAATTAGTTTGGTTTGGGTTCTTAAACAAAACCTGCAGAATAAGAAAGAGCCAACTCTTCAGATGGTTTTAAATATAAATAGCAAATCCTGGAAAAGCGTGTCATGTTTTAGTGCATCCACTGATTTATGAAGTTTTTTCGGGACCCATACTATGGCTTTGGCCTTCCATTGGATATAATTTATACTCTGTAGTGAATTGTTTTATCGTTTATTTGACTAGTATGACGACGGACTTTCACACTATGGCTCAATGGAGAGTCCATATGACCCTCTTGGTAGACAAATGCAGTCTTTGGCACATGGGCCACATATGAATCATGGTCCTTCAATGCATCAGTATCACGGCAATCACGTCATGTCCAACCATGTCATGGGATCCGTTCCCGATGTTCATAAGAGGGACAAAGATGCTATTTATGGGTATGACTCTCATCATCACTTATTCTTTCATTATTCTTATTATCATTATCATTATTATTAATAATAATATTATTATTATATTATTATTCAATCGCTATAATAATAGTGCTTTTATTTATTCTTCTTTTATTCTTAAATCTTCTGTATCTTGTTTTCAAAATTTTATAAGTGGGCGACCTTTAAAGTGCACTTTAAATACTTAATTCACTTACTTTTTATTATTTTTCCCATAAAGTTATTGTTTTTAATGTCAAAATTGCTATTATTTAGCTTAATTGAAGTACAAAAGTTTTTACTTTTTTGTATTTGATTTCTATTAGTCATCCACTCTTTCCATTACTTGCATTAATATTCGAGAAATGTGAATTAGCGACCTGTACACCGAGGGAACCGGGAATTGCTGGCGGAGATGTCTGTTCTTCTGAATCTTTCAATGAAGACATCGCTGTATTTGCAAAACAGGTAAAATCAAATTAGACTAACATTTCCAGTGCTTTTATTATGTTTTTATGCTATTCTTTTGAATAGTGAAACTTATTTAAATTTTGGAACTTATTTTGCATCTTATTTTACTTTCAGATTAGACAAGAAAAACCATATTATGTACCAAACCCTGAATTAGATAGTCTCGTAAGTGTGACAATCAAACTACTATTATTCTAATAATAATATAATGCCAGCATTTTCTCTGTTTTAAATTCAAAGTTATTGACTTCTTTTTGGTCTTAATTTCTTTTCAGATGGTTCAAGCAATTCAAGTCTTAAGGTTTCACTTATTAGAATTAGAAAAGGTAATCAATATTTTTTTATTTAGATAAATAATTATCTATAATCTGTATGATTGTATTTAAATGTTATCAAAATGTGTAAATCGCTTGTTCATGTCCTTGCATTTTGATGCCGAAGGATATTGGTTTTTGACGAAGCCTGTGATAGCATCGCATTTCAATTCTTCATCACAACAACATTTTTGCAAATTTATATTTATATAAGAATAAGAGCCCAATTCAGTCGAAAGCATGAGTTAGTGTTCTTTCGCATAATATGTGATTAAACTTTTTTTACTATCAGTGAATAAAATGAAATTCTAGTACTAGTATAACAACAGTTTCCAAATGACTGGCCTTAGCCTCCAGAAACACCCCTTTAAAGAGAGGCTTCGTATATAAGACGTAATACTTTTTCAAGCTATACCTACTTATGTTTTTCCTTATTTATCACAACTATTCTGAACACCAAAATTTTTTTCATCTCCCTTTAAATCGTATTTTCAGTGTTCAGAACTATTTTTTTAAGTCCTGAGTAGAGCTGAACTCGAAGTTAAAAACGAATTTTTTATGATAACGTTATACTAGTATTATTGATATTATTGTTATTATAGAATTTTGGCCCTACATTAGTAGATATAATAAATATAACTCTAAGTCAGTCTTCAGCTGGTATTTAGAGATCCTCTCTTCAAGTGGGACTAATTATCAACATTTTCTTGTCAAAGACCCATCATTGAGAGTGAGGTCCAAATACAGGGGTTGCATTTGACATATCCTCCACCCTCTGCACATTTAACTCATACTCGTATTGCTTTTATAAAGCTTTTGATATTATGTTAGGAGTAGTGCTACACTTATATGTGCTTCAATTGATGGAGCAATTGAATGATACGTGTGTTT
The DNA here is from genome assembly GCA_034694065.1 of Camisia spinifer. Classification (NCBI taxonomy): domain Eukaryota; kingdom Metazoa; phylum Arthropoda; class Arachnida; order Sarcoptiformes; family Camisiidae; genus Camisia; species Camisia spinifer. Next base: position 5,203 of record JAQFXV010001826.1, on the reverse strand, counting down.
CACTCAATAGTGTAGTGTTCATTTGAGCCCTATTTCAGCTCTTCATTGTATTGCTGCTCATTTTTAGCTCAATCATTTGCCAGTAATTATTACATGACAAGTTAAGCTTTCAATTTCACCTTTAATTAAAGCTGAATCACAAAAATTATTATAATATTCGAAGGTATCTGACATTAAATTAATATCTGAGCATTTTAATTGCAACTTAATTCAACCATTTTGATCATTACTATCATTATGAGCTATTTCATTATGAATCAATTATTTGATGTTTTGTTTTTCCTCTATTTTAAGGTCCATGAATTATGTGACAATTTTTGTCAGCGTTACATAAGTTGTCTAAAGGGAAAAATGCCAATCGATTTGGTTATTGATGAAAGGGATACAAAACCTGGTGATTTGGGGGATAATAATAATAGTTCAAGTAATGGTAGTGGAGGTCCAGGCACTGGAATGGGCGGTGCAAGTAATGGTGGGCGGGGTGGCAGTGCTGATCCGGGACATCATTCAGATAGTGCTTCAACTCCTGACCATCAGGTAAGCAATTGTTTAAATTATATTATGTTTTGAGCGAACGCTAAAAGTTCATGTAATTGTGAATTATCTAAATTTATTAGTATTCCACATGTGATGCGATGCACCTGTATTTTAAAATAATAAATATTAGCAGTAAAAAAATTATTAGACAATTGAAAGCCTACGACAATTACTATTCTTTTATATTGAATTTTTTGTGTATGTTTGCCTTTACGCAAACACTTGAATGTTTCATTGTTCAAATGTTCAGATGACTGACTGTTAACTGTATTTATGTCTATAACTATGTATGTATGTGTGTTTCAATGTATGTGTGTTTCAATCTATGTGTGTTTCAATGTATGTCTCTATGTTTGTATGTATTTACAGTTTAAACTGAATGCCATTTAAAAAGAGCACCTCTTGTGTTAATTTGAGTGTTTGTTTCTGTACCTCTGGCTGTTTGGAAACACTTCAATCATTTTCACGAGAATACCTTATAAGACAGTTCGCAATAAAAAACTTAAGCATTAGTTTAATATTATATGCTTAAAAGTATAAGAATATCATGCACTTTGCGGTATCTGATAATATACAACATTATTAATCGTTATCGTCTCATGCAATCCAGCAGTCAATTATTAGCTTTAACTTATCTATTTTCTCATGTATTCACTTTGATTGCATTAATTATATTCAAAAATAAAAAACTTTAAGTCAATTCAACTTTATTTGTCAATCTTAAAACTAATCAATCTTTCAATTGATGATAAGTCAGCCTTTAGTTTCATAGAAAATCATTCGAATGAATCTCTTTTAGCCTCCATTAGTTCTTATTTCAAAACTTTATTTCGAAATTTTCAAAAATTCGACTCAGCTCTCATTCAATGAATTGCTTTAAGTAAAAAAATTTAAGTAAAAAAAATGAATGAAAATAATTAATGAGAATCAATGATTGAAAGATAACCCCCTTTAAAACTATTCATTCACTACTAGTGTATTGATTTTTTGTTATTGAAATGCCATAGAATATTAAATATTCAAAACAAATTCGAAATATTATATTTTTCAATTGAAAGTGAAATATTTAGTTAAGAATCTTGATAAAGAAAGTATAATTTTTGAATAAATTAATTAAACTTGATTTTAATCTCGACTGTCTTTTAATGGTATTCATTCGCAATTTATTAAGTTTGTAACGCAATGCAATCTTTAGATCTTGTTTAAAAAATTGATTTAGTTTCAGTTGTTTTTGAAACTATTTGAATTTTGCAAAATAGCTGAATATTAAGTAAATGTTTATGATAAGAACATTCCAGAAAGTTATTAATCCTGTACTTATCATATTTGATAATTTGATTCTTTCTGATTGAGTAATAATCCAGTGTTGATAGTGTAAAAAGTGGAAATCGGAATAAATTAAAGAGTGAGTAATAAATGCCTTGATATACAGTAGCAAAAGTTGAACCTGTCTTCAAATGATATATTACTAAATCTAAACAGTAGTGTCGTGTTGATGAAGTCTTCGCCACTTTATTACCTTTTATATAACCCACAACTGATAAAACTGCACCTCAATGTCTCCTCAATGCAAACTTTGCCGATCATAATAATAAAAATAATAATAATTTGTTGCTAAATAAGTGGCTAAAAGTCCTCTATTTTTTCACCTGCTTTAAAAGTGTCATCATCAACAACAGTGCTGTAAATTAGGCAAACATAACATATTTGTGAGTTTTCTTATCAAGTTTACACCACAAGAAGGTGATAACACAAACCCATTTAAGTTCACACCAATATATATTGTGCTCAGGTTTGTCACCAAAGAAGACCTGCTGACTAGTGAGAGAACTGATAAAAATTTGAGTGAACTTTGAAATACTAGGATTACATTATGAGAGCTCAATAGTGGCTTACTTTGTCTCAGCTTAGTCTGTATGGTGATAATCAGTGACAGACTAAGTTTTTGCTCCTTATTTACAGACAACTCATACTTATTACTATTTCACATTTGACACCTTTTTTATTGGATACTCATTGGGCCATAACTTTAGAAAAAACATTAAAAATTACAATTGTGTGCGCAAAGTTGTTTAGACCACAGCTGTATTTAATACTAGACTCTGGCAAAAACTTGTTTTAATTTTACAGCACCTCTTGAATACTGTAATCTTCCCTGTTTTTGCTCTATTCAGGTGCAGCACTTCGATTGTACTATTATTAGCAACTCAAGTCAAGTGCTTACGAGCTTGCTTTCAACCACTGCAAACTTCTAAACCTTAAGAATAATATGGGTTTTCGCGAACAACTCGCTACTAATGTGATATCCCATCCCATTCTCTCTTAACTTTTCCTTAATGTTATGTTATGTTATGCAGTAGTTATACCAAAAAGTAATACAAATAGTTGTAATCTCTTAAAAATAATTTAAGCGAAGTAAAAAAATATAATTTAGTTTAACATTTCTGTGATAACAGCATTGCTATTCATGCCATTGAAATAACCCGCGGCACCAAAGCTTTTAATTTTTGCCATGTCTTTGAATTATTTTTTTTTTATTATTCAAAAATATTATATCAGACATTAGTATTCATACTAAAAAACAAGTTGTCTTAATAGCTTTTTTAATATTATGGTTTAGCGAAGATGTGTCGCATCATTGCCATCATCATTGACTCCGTGTAATCGTGATGATCATGTCTTGTGTACCTTTATATTCAATTATTTTTATTAGTGTTATTATTGCTTTTATTACTATTATTATAAGATTGTTATTTACTTATAATTGAAAATGGATGAGTGATATCGACTTTCAAACATAATTCTAACTTAAATGTGAATGAATGTGTAGGAGAGAGTGATTTCATTGTTTGTAAATGATTGACATTTTTAGTGTTCCTCTTTAGTTGTTCACCCATATAGTCATGAATCGTATATTGAGGAGAATAAAGCAATAGAACCCCGGCTTTTACTGAGTATTAGTTTCTAGTATTGTTCTACTACAGAGAGTAGTATTACTATTACTGTAAGTTTGATCCTATAAATTGTAAATGTCTTTTGTTCCAGTATTCTGTTCTTGTATAGCTCATTAAGAGGAATATCCCTAACTATTAAAGACCTCACATGATGAATACAACACGAAGCCATTGGCATCTGTTTGAATAGAGACTGTGTTACCTCTAAGCAAGTGTTAGACTTTTATGGTTTTTATGGTCTCATTGTGTATAACATGTGCCAATGACGCCAATGACCACTGTCCTTATAGTGTCCCTACAACCATATTCATCTTGTTTCCTACTCCTATTTAAGTTCTCCGTTTTAGTTCAGGGATGGGAGATGTTTATCAATGCAACCAAACAGGCTTTTGTATTCTCAATATTTGCTATGCTGTGTATTGCATGCTTCCACGGTTAAGGACAGGTGGGCATCAATGCAGAAAGAAAGCCACTTTCATTCTATTCTTTTTCTCTCTCTTTTCTTACTCTATTGGGTTTCTTCTCCTCCTCTACGAAATAAGGTATGGCGAGTGCAGAAGAAGAAAAAATATAAAAGCCATTTACATGATTTAGATCTTTCCTTTACCTCTTACTAACCATGTTTAAAACAGGCATTTATGGGATTAACTCAAGTAAACGGTGTACAATGCAATCGCAAATTTAAAAGAATTATTAGATATTATTGCAAACCAGTTCGACTCGTATTGTGTGCCAGAGAAACATTATTTTAAGCTCGAAACAGCTTTTAATAATAATTACATGCAAGGCCATAACGCTAACTTAAAACAGACTTAAATCTGTTATAGTATTATGAATAAACTTCCTTATGGTTATGAGAAGTGGTGAGAAAGAGCTCTCATTTGCAATATATTCAAACACTACAATCGCTTAACGAGTTAGCAATAATGCCTTTACATTAATGTTCAAACGTTCACATGTAGTGCTATTCAATTCGATTTGCATATCAGGAAACTTTTGAAAGAATTTCTTTTAATCTGCTATAAATTTTTTAGAACATTCATTCAATTCTCAATAAGCTGTTAATGAATAATTAATAACATGTGTGTGAGTTGAGTACAACCTTCGCTTTAGAAGATATTGATATATCTTTTTATGTTCAAGATATTAAGATAAAATAGTTTAGTATTGAATTTAATCACTTGTTTTTTCTTTTGCAAAAGTTATCAATTATTTATTTGATGAAAATATATTTAGTATGGAGTGTAGTAAATGTAGAAAATTGATGAGTTGTTATTACTAAATGTTTTACACAAAACGTTTTGAAGAATGCATTTCTTAATACTAGTACTAGTATTGACATTAATGCTAAAGTCATGTTTCATTCATACTGATTGAGTGACGTCCAAAGAGAGCAACTGCCACTTCAATTGTAAGCCATGCACATTAGTCAAGTACGAGGCGGACTGTCGGCCACTTTTTCATAAATATGGATGATTTTCTGCCTATTATTCATATGTATTAGTCTTAGTGCTACTGTATCTGAATCACTAAACTTTTATAACTTGGATGTATTTCTGTATTTTTGTTATATTTTTTGTTGCATTATTTCTAAAGGAAATGAACAGAACTTACTGTTCACTGTATGTATCGAAAGAAAGTGGAGAGAGAGAGAGAGAGAGAGAGAGAGAGAGAGAGAGAGAGAGAGAGAGAGAGAGAGAGAGAGAGAGAGA
>JAQFXV010001825.1:0-12129 GCA_034694065.1 Camisia spinifer | reverse complement strand
TGTAAAAAAGTTTATGAATTTAACTCTGATTAAACTCCAGAAAATCGAAATTTACTGTAGACCGGAATTTATATTCCGCATCGTTAGCAGCTTTAGTAGAATAATGTTTTTCGTACTTCTTATTCAATAGAACAGAATTTTCACTTTTCATTGAATTATCAAATAATGATTATATGATTTTCAAATCATTACTAACTTTGAGATCAATTTCTAATAATTAAAATTTCAATAACTTTTAAGCATTAGATTCTTATCAAACATAATACCAATTAATATTGAAATTTCTAAAATTCAATTAAAATGTTGAGTAATATAAGTGTTAATAAATAAATAACTACTTCATTAACAATAAATCAATTTTATTCATCAATTAAATACAATTCTAATTAAGGCAAAAAAGAAATCGAAACAAACTTTAAATTAAGTCTAAATTATAATAATCACTAAATTATTTATACAATATTTAAGCGAATGCAATAACAGGCGGTTTTTCAACTTCGGGAAATTCTCCGACTTCTTCTCCATAATAACCTAACTTTCGGAAACGGGCCAACTCGTGCGGCCACTTGTCCTCAATACAGGTTAGTTTTACGCCTAAATCTTGAATAGTTGGCAAACCTGTCGGTTCGTCTGAAATGCTTTCCTGAAAATAATTAGTTTTCATAAATACAAAAGTTTCCAAATGATTAAAAGCTTGATTTAATACCCGTTCAAGTTTTTCCCAACAAATCACTGGATATTTATTGAGCCAAATCGGACGCGAAAATATATTAATTCTCAGTTTGAAAAGTGGTGACCAACGGAGGTTTGTTACGTGAAAATCAAATTCAGGCGTCTTTTGAATACAGCGATTGATGTATTCGACTAATGATCTCATTTCATAACGACGAGGTCTATAATTATCAAAAATAGTTTAATTTACAAAATTTTTTATAAAATCAATAAAATATGACTAATTCTCAAAATATAATAATAGTTATTCATATTCTAATTCTAGTCATAAAATAAGGATTTCCTCAAAAAGATTATTTGATATTTAATAGATTTCTTGTTTAAATTATAATCAATTTTCAATAACACAGAGAATATATATTTATTCATTGAATTGAAGGAAAATTGATTTTGATATTGACCTAAAAATGGAAACTTTTCTAAAGGAAATAATAATATAATATGAATGACAATTACCCGATAGCTTCATATGTAGTTCCGGGCGACTCGTCATCAGTGATGGCATTATATATGGCTTGAGCAACATCTGAGACAAAGACGGGTTGTTTGAAGACATCAAAGCCTCCCCTATGAAGAGGCACTTTTCCAATTTGTCTTCTCTGCCATTTACAGAAATAAGTACTGAAATTATCGTCGTGTCCGTGAATATCAGCCGGTCTTATGATTACAGCTTCAGGAAATTCTTCCCTAACCGCTAACTCTCCGTAATATTTAGATCTCAACCATTGAGAACCTTTTCTTAAGACATGAGGCGTTGGATTCGGTGTTACGTTCATTGATGAGACGTGAATGAGTCTTTTGACACCAACTTCTTTAGCTATTCGTGCTATAGTTCGCGCGCCCTCGACATGGACTGCATCGAAGTCAAAGTTATTGGTTTCGTTGTCTTTTCCAATTAGATTAATGACAACATTTGAATATTTCATTGACTTATACAAAGAATCAATATCTTTCAGATGAAAAGGCTTTTCACAAAATAAACAATCAATTAATCAATACTTTCAAATCAATTATTCAAATAGTTAAGAAAATGAATTTTAAATCAATAAAACATCGAATAAAAAGATATAGAAATAAATAAATGAGACAATAATTGATAGTAAATATCTATTGAGTAATAAATACTAACGAAGAATAATATTTGCCCCAAATCTCCACATAGTTTAAGTCGAATGACCTCTAAATGGTCGCCACGATATGGGATAATGACTTGAGCGCCAACTTTTGCCACTTTATTGATTACATATTTTCCAAGAAAACCTCCGCCACCGAAGACAGTAATGATCTGTCCATTAAAACTCGATCGACCGCCAGTTCCTCTCTTTAGTTTTCGGGATTCAATGTCTGGAAATGTCTCTTTAGATATCACTCTTTGGACAAAATCTGCTTTTCTTTCTGACGGAACGTCTGATAGTTTACGAATCGATAAGACTTTACATAATAATAAACTGTTTTTACTTGTAATCAAATTGAGATCTGTTTTCAAATTAAATTAACTTTTTGTAAATACTTTTTCAATTCAATATTTTATTATCAATTGTATCAATACTTACAGTATTTTTTGTTATTATTTATTATAACTCTGTGTAAAGACATTTGGATTACATTTAATTTGTTATTAATATTAAAATAAATTTATTTTTAATTTAATTATAAGTTTCAATATTTTTGTTTATATTTTATTAATATAGTTGTCAAAAACATGCGCAAAGACTTATTTTCACTTAAACTTTAAATATTTGTTTTAAATAGCTTTCAATAGATGTCACTTTATATCAAGTTTTAGATTAAATTTAAATCTTAACTAAATTCAAAGTTTTGATACTAAATAATTTTCAATTTAATTAAGACTTTGTTATTGTTTTACTTATCACTGAATTGAAGTTAAAGGATAAAACTTTTTTAATTAGGTTTTCAGATAATAATTGTTTTAATAACAAAAGTTTTATGAAATAGTTTATTTGATGGCATCTAAAAAAGTTTTGAATCTCTAATCTGTGATTGCCTTCAACTGAATAATTGATTGAATTATGAAAAATCAAAATTGTTATAACAATTGAATAAGTCTTAAGATTTCAATTGAAAACTTAAAAATATAGAACTTATAAATAGATTAGAGGTTAGAAAATAGGACATAATTATAGATTTATGAACAGATATTGTAATTAATCATAATTAAGGACAGATTATTTGAATAAAATTAGGGCTAAAGTTTGAATTGATTTTTATTCAATATAAATAAATGATTAGTATATATACAAAACTTGATTAAATAATCACTAAATATTTGTTGTTTTTTGAGGCAGTCTTTGCTTTAATATAAATATCAATTTAAAAATTAATTTATTGAAAACTCATTTGAATAATCGATACTATAATAAAAGTTTTGTATATTTAGTTCTATAAATAGTATGAGAGAAATGGCATACAAATAGAGTTCTACTTATCTCTAAATATATTTTCAATTGATTTGAAAACTTTTTTCTCAATAAAATACACTAAAAATGCATAAAATCTATTGTAAAACATTTCGTTTATAAACTTATATAAATATCTTATATTAAACTTACATTCAATTCAAAATCTTAATAAAACTTTTGAATAACTATTACTCAAAACATTGAGACTTAAAAATTCATAAATAAAATCTTAATTACTTATGAAATTAATAGTGAACTAAAACATATATAACTAAATAGAACTGCAATTAAATATATGAGTGAATAATATATGAATATATTTAAATCTAGTTTTTATGGCATTATTAAAAAGATTAGTCATCAAAGTCTTGATAAGCTTGAGCTCCAGTGAATATGACATCGATCCAGATTCGCATAAATTCTGGCTTAAAAGTGGATAAAATGAATTGTCTTCGAGCGGAACCGACTATAAACACACATCTTGTGCTCTGATTATCATTATTTTTATGTTTCATTTTCGTGTGATCGACATAAACATCATGTATTTCATCAAAATATACGCCACCTTTTAATACAAAATTAATAAATAGATTAATAATAAATACATAAAAATATAAATGAAGAGAAATTTGGAAAAAGTTCATATTCAATAAGCATTTTTAAAATTAATTTTTTCATAAATGCTTTATCTTTATTGTTAAGCAATAATAAGTTGAGAAAAAGATAGTTTAAAAGTCCATACTTTTAATTAATAAAATATTTTCTCAATTAAAAACTACATAAGTTAAAAACCTAATCAAACTTTAACAAAAAATATCAGTCTTAATATCAAAGATGATAAATAATTTTGTACTTTTTAATCGAGAAAATATCATATTTTGTTAATTAAAAGTTCGAATTATTAAACTCTCAAATTATTGCTCAATATAGTGATAAAGCATTTATGATTTTCTTTCAAAAATCTTATTGAAGACGAGATTTCTCAAAAAGAATAAAGTTATAAATAGTAATGAATTACCGGAAGGTTTAGTCATTCTCTTAAAACCTTTACGATTACGATAATAAACAAATATTTTGTGCTGTCTATCGAAATGAAAGAACCTTTTTCTCCATTTAGACTCAGAATTAGTGCATAACTTATATAAATATCCGGAACATGTGAAAGGTGTTATCATTAATGATGGCTTATCTGTGAGATCATGTCCAAGAGTTTGTATGTGATGAACAAGATTTAGTTCATCATCAGGTGATGGCAAGTATAGTGTTAGAGGACGTAATTGTGACTTTTTAGTGGTTGAGCTTTTTTGTAAGACTAGAGGCTCTTTTGACTCGAGCTCTAGAGAGGAATTATCTATATTTTTAGGCTCTGGAGAATCATCTTTTTCAGTCTCTGTCGACTGTCCGTCAGCATAGCTTTCAGATTCAGCCAAAGGGGCCTCAAGACTATCATTAGGCCTAATATTAAATCAATAGTAAATAGAAATTATTCAAAAATCAATATTAGTTTAAATTTAAATAAACAGAAAACTATTCAAAGTAAACAAACATTACTAACACATTAGATTTGTTTAATTTTTGCGATTTAATAAAGTCTCGTTTTTCATTATAATTATTAATCTGTTTTTGAACCAATTGAAGACATTTTGTTAATTCCGAAACTTTGATTTCGCGCTCAATTCTCTGAAATTCTCTCAAATCTTCGTCTTCATTATCATCACAATCACTGAACTGTTGTTGTTGTAAATCATTTAATTCACCGAAAACTAAAGCCTCTTCCATAAGGAGAACATTTAAACTTTCACTACTCGTTGTTTTATTATTAGTCCCATCGATGCCATCGTTTCCCGAATCAGCGCTCGAACTACTCGTTCCGCTGTCTCGAGAGTTAAGCGTTGATGAAGAGAACTCTGATCTCAATTGTGTCACTTCTCGAGTCGGACTATTTTCTAATACACTCTCCGATGCTTTCATTTTGAGAGAAAAGTGTTTTTAAGTTTTTAATGTTTATTATATGTCATTATTATACGAATGAGAGGAAAATCAAAAGTAAAAAACTTATCACAGGTTTAAAAAATGGGTCAACTATTGAAAAACTTTTTAAATAGAGCGAGATATGAAGTTTTACTTCAATAACAATTCGCTTTGATATGAAACTTAACTTTAAATAATTAGTGACTCATCTCAAAGATCACTTCAATTCACTTTTCATATAGTTTTAGAAACTTTTAGTTCAAAACAAATCTGAACTCAACTCAAGCATTGGTTGAGTTAAAAGATGTTTCAGAAGATGCGTAAAATTCACATCAAATGTTTCAATCATTAGTTAAGACATTAATCTTATATTTTGTCAACTCTTCTGCTCATAAAATAAGTTTCAATAAAACATTTCCTATCCATTACTGAAAAAACATGTCTTTAGAGTTCAATTAAGTTATGATTAAAGGAAATATGATTTGAAGCTATAGTTAATCGAGTTATGTCTTAACGAATAAGTGTTTACTGAATGGTTTGTCATTTCAATCATTTAACTGTTCGCTAAATAACAAAACTCTGAACCGGTTTTCAACTAAATTAATGCTATCATTATTTCTCATCAGCAAAAAATTCTTAATTATTTAGAAAACATTTATTATAAGTTTAATTTCATAGCAATTGAAAAGACAAACAATTTGTCAAAACAACACTTCATTATTTGGTCCAAACTTTTAACTAAAGAAATAATTTTTTGCTTAAATATACCATTATTTATGTCGTCAATAGATTGATGTTTTGAAATCTATTCAAATTGTTTATAATTTTTGAGTTCTGGATATTATTAATGATCTTATTTATCATTTTTTTATCGATAAAACCGGAAATTTTTAGATAAGAAAACTCTTAAACTAATGATTGGTTTTAATTCAATTCAAGTTCAATGCGTGCGAAGTATTAATACTTATTTAATATCAATATTAAGTTTTAATTAAGAAATAAAAAAACTTTCTGAACATTAAACATGAGATTAATTGACGTTTTGAAACATATTTATGATTAAAATTTAATTATGAACTGAAAACACAATAAAAAAAAGTTGATAAACATATCGGTAATTATTTTGAGGAAAAAATATTCATTCATTTAAAGAGCTTTTTAATCAAAGATATCATTGAAAATACAGCTAATAATGGATTGAATTCAATATTTAGGCCTTAATTGAAAATATATTGCAATTGAAGCGAGAAATGAAAGAAATAATAGATAAGAAAATAGTTGTAAACAAAGTGAGAGAAAATTGATTATAAATAAAGACTTACTTTTATTGAAAATGTCTTCACTCAGAGTGTTATTAATGTCTTCACACTTAAAATCATTATTCAATTGATTATTATTATTATTTTGATCACCATTTTGTTTATAATTATAATCAAATTGATTACAATTTAAATCATTAAAACGTCGCGACATTTGATTACAATTATTTTCATTATATATTTTGCACATAAAGAGTATTTCTTGTAGTCTTTCGTTCTCTATTTGAGTCACTTTTTCTGCATTAACTCTTTCTCGACGACATCTCTCTAAAGATGAGTTTAATTCTGATATTATTGTAGACATTATTCATTCAATTATTTTTATCCAAAACCTAAGAATTTATTTTAAGATTTATTTCACATCCATTTCTACTCTATCTCTAACTCACAAATGAGAGTATTTTCAGAAAACATTACTCTTTAGTTTTTTTGTTTCCTATTATTTATTCCTCTATTCATTAATCAATTTGCAAACTGTGAGTCATTTCTGATAACAAAATAGTTGAAAAGTTTTAGTACAGTGTTATCTCGTTATCAAAACTCAACTTATAATAAAACAAATTAAAAGCAAATATTACCAAATCAAGCACTTTATTGAAAATTTATTTGAATTTAATTTTTTAAATTGAATAAATTATGCGAAATATTTAAGTTTTAACCTTTTTTTAAAAACATATTTTGTGTAAAGAGTGTGGGATTGAGTAAAACTACTTCCTTATAAACAAAGTTAAAAACCCCTTATTTTGGGGAAAATTCTCTCTCAATACGAATAATGTTGAGAAGAGTGGTATCAAAAAATGAATTAAGTATTTGCGGCTTTTTTTGAGTTTACACTTTTAGGAGTTTATGAATTAGGCTTAATTTGAATAATAATGTTTTGGAAGTCAAGAAAACCTGTTTTCTATCAATTTGTTTCAATTAAATATCAATTTATTCTACTTTTTGAAGTCAAGTCATTATATTTATTGAATAAAGAAATGTTTATTGTTTTTAATGCTAGAGTTGAATAAACTTTTTGTTTAAGTTTTTTAGATTCTTCGGAAATCATAAGAAAGAAATAAAGTAAATAAATGAAAATGAATTTTTTGTTTTATGAGTTCAACAATTGTGAAAATAAGCAATTAATCAAATTTTTGATCAGTCATTCACTTGTAATTAACACAAAACAATACATTTAAACTCAAACAATAGTTTTGAAACTCATGCAAACAATCAGAATAAAAGTTTACAAAACTTTTAAACTTAATAAACCTCGAGATTCGGATCTCAATGAATGCAAAGATAGATCAAATGTTTCATTACTTTTGCATCTGTTAACTAATTATGAGTTATTTAAAACTAGTTATACTTCTTGTTATTCACATAACTAGTGATTTATTTTAATTGGATTTCAAGATATGCTTTATTTTCAGAAGTTCTATAAAATGAATAAATTATTTTAATGACATTTTACAAATAGGTTCACATTGAAAAAGTGACTCGATTTTATCAATTTATGTAGCGATGAATCCTTTATCAATTTCTCGGCAAAAGTTTAGACTAATTAGAAAATTAATTAAAGTCGGAGTTATTTCACGGATTTATAGCAAAATCTTATCTAAGAAATAACGCTAAAAGGATTCTGTATCTGAAATAATTAAAGAGTTCAAAGAATTTTCAGAAGCTATTTCTATCTATAATTTATTTTATTGACTATGTTAAATACCATAGAATGATGTCATTGAATAATAAATTCAATTCTTAATTTAAATATTTGATTAAATCATATTAATTGAAGTTCAAAAATAATCAAAGGTTTTGAAAAACAAGATTGACTATAGAGTTGGTTAGTATTAAAACTTGAGCTTAAAATGGGGTGAAATTGAAAAAAGATTGGAATTTTGACAATACAAATTTTTCAACTTTATACCTAAGTCACTGTCCTGTCTCATGGAGTATAATTTCAAAATTCAAAAGTGAAGAAAATTCATGAAAATTAATTTCTGAAGGACAGACACACAGACACTAAAGTCAAACATTCGCAGACCTGTCAATCAATTGTATTGAAATTCTGTAACTCATATTCAATGAACGATGAAATTTGATATTATGGTAATTTAAGTGGAATAAAAATCAAAATGAGATAATTTACTCAATAATATAGAAATTGTGAAACTTATTTTCAATAAATTATGAAATTCGATGATAAAGTTTTAAGTTAAAAAAAAGTAGACCAGAAATTATAATGACATTCACATTATTGAATTCTTGTGAGAATATAAGAGCACTAAAAATAGCATTGAAATAAATCTCTATAAAAATTTTGAATTGATAAATGAATGTTGTTTTCAACAATATAAAGTTAAATAATTTTCATTATTATAAAATCTTATTCTTTAAATGACACATCAATTTTTTCTCAAGAATACTATGAAATTAGTTCTACAGATACACAAAAGAAACTACAATTCTATAAACTAGTACTTTTCGAACATGAATTAAGTATAAACAATTTTCAATCTCAAATTGATAGCGAAAAATTCCTATTAAATGAGTAAACTTTGAAAAAAGTTCAAATATTTAGGTTGTTTGCAATGAATATCCGTAACAATTTTCCTTCAAACACATCAATCATTGGATAATGTTTTCGTAGATTATAAAACGAAAGTCTATTTATTTTATACATCATTTATTTGAAAGCATCGAAAGTAGCAAAAGTTTTGCATTTTGCTTATCATATCTTTTATTATATAAGTAAAGAAGACTGAACTTTAATGCTTTTCAGAATTCAACAAAAATATTTTCATTTAGCTCATGAAAGACAAGTTTTGCTCAACAAATGAAAGTCATGTCAGATTCAACTCATTCCAAAATTGCATAACTTCAACATTTTTGGCATTAAATAAGCGAAATTTAAAGCAGACTAAATGAAACTAAATGCCAAGCATAACATTTTAAATGTCAAACTGTATGTCAAATATAAGCTTTTTTCATGAGATTAAAATCGAATTTAAAATGAAACCAAATTATAATAAGAAGGTTACTATTGAGAGATAGCACGAGTCAAGCAATGTTTGACTTATTTAATTCAAGTTAGATTTTCCAAAATATACATATAAAGCACACATAAAACTTGTGCCGTTTTTTCATTTGAATAAACTTAAAATCTTCAAAAGAATAACATTATTTAGAATAAGATGTCTTTAAAAGTAATTCAAGAAGTTTTAAAATTGAATCTTAAGTTTATTATTATGCAAGTCGTTATTCACTGCGTTAAGGCTTTGAATATCAATGGCTTTTAAGTAAAATAATTTGCGTGAATTTGATTGAAATTCACTTAAGTCTTTGAATGAGTTCTCAATTTTGATGAAAGTGAGAAAAAAATTTAATTTACAAGTGAAATACTTATGAACATTTGCTTTAAGGCATACGAACTAAAGTAAATATTAATTTATAAACATTTTCGAAATTATAAGAAAAAGTTAAGTAATTAAAACTTGACTCGAATGAAGTGATATATAGTTTTCCATTAATTCTCAACTTTTTTTTATCAATTATCAAAATAAAAAGGCTCAACACTTAAGCTATTAGAACAAAAAGACTATTTTGCTCTCATTATTATCAAATGACTGCGAATTGACCCCAAAATTAATTCCAAATATGGAGTATCAAATCGGTTGAGATGTTATACATATTAATAAAACTTGTCATCTAAATAAATACGATTATACAGACGTGTTCTTGCGTTCAAATGAACTAATTTTAGAATATTTTTTGATTAATTATGATTTATATAAACTTCAAAGAAGCCTTTTTAACATTGTATTCAAAGCATTAAAGGTTTGAAAATTAAATTTATGGATTATTTTTATTAGAGTACAAGTACTTGTTTCAAAAATAGTTATAATCTTTTTTGTCAGTTTTTTTAAAAAGAAAAAATAAGAACAATCATAAAACAAATATATTCTCAATTCAAAAAGGGTTTCATATCAGTCATAATTCAATTCAAACCTATTTACACAATTAAGTATGTATTTAGAGAACTTGAATTGAATAAAAGCGACTCAGCTATTATGTTGAGGGGATTTCCATATAAGTAATGTAGTCGTATTCATGAGCTCTTAATTTTATTACTTATCAATTATTCAAACTCTTGAAAAAATTTGAAATTCAATTTGATTGCAAAATAATGCGTGAATACAAGGATTTCATCGTTTTGTTCTAATTGGAATTTCATGTTTTCTTTCACTGATTATTTCGATACTCAAAATGGGTTTACCCACAAAAGTACTCATCAATTGTCAAAAATTATTTGAAACTTAATTTTTAGAAAAAAGAGGCAATTCATTCGACTAAAAGATAAACAATTGGGTGTAACCACAAAATACTACCTGAACTCTATGCCATAATTTCATGAATAACTTTATAGAATTATTAAATCAATTATATTTATTTTTAAAATTATTCTTTAAAAGAACCCGAAAAATTGTTTAAAGAGAAACATAAAAACGTGCTTAAAATTTTTTAACTTTTAAACAATGATTGAATTATTATAATTATAAGTTTGAACAATTATAACAACATCAATAACAACCCAAAGTCAAAATTAATGCTGAATGAGAGAAAATTTTACGCTTTGTTTAACTATTAAAAAGCTTGATTTGGAAACACTATAAACGGAATTATAATTATATGTATTTCACATTGATTAACATGAGAAATATGAGCCGCAAACGGAATAATTATTAAAGTTTGCAAATCTATTGAGTTGCTAAGAGTTTGTTATGTGAATTTGTAATTACACTTTTGTTGATAATTATATCATAAAATTCTCTCTGAGCTCAACATTAGAATAATCATAACCCTCATTGAGTATTTATTTCTGAATTTAACTGTGTCTCAGAATTATATCAGGAATTTACATAATCAGTCGAATACTTTATCAATTTGGATTTTTATGAGTTAATAAAAGTTGGAATGCATAAAATTAAGATATATTTTGTGAAAACCTATTAATTCTCATATTTATCTTGTAATAAAAACTGAATAAATGTCAAATAACATTATGATTGAATCATTTAATGTATTTTTGCTCAAGAAAGTATGTTAAGATTTACAGAAAAGTTGTCCACTAAACTTCAGATCTTCAGTTTATATCATTGTCAATAATGTTGTTTAAAGTAAATTTTCTTTAGTTTTTTCAAACACATCATTCTTTGATGGTTTTGAGAATAAATTTGCGATTTGATAATAAATAAAAATATGTCAAAGTACAATTCCTGTGTCACAATTATTACTGACTTTCCTCAAACTTATCACATTGAAAGTTATGAGGTTCTAATAGTTCTAGAATTTTAAATTTCTAGAAAATGAGATTAAATATTTAATTTCAATCATAAACATGTGTTTTTATTGACGAATAAATTTTTTTATACCGATAAAATGCAAAAGAATAAGAAAAGCTTGCCTGATCTGAATAATTTGGTATAATTAATATGTTAATAAAACTGTTTTGAACAGAGAGGAGCACTTCGTTATGTCGATTTTCAAAATTTCGAATCCCTGTTTTAATCCCCCTATTCTCTGATTGTAAAAATTATTATCCCATTTTTTGAAATTCAAAATACTCTCAAACTATAAAAGTTTTTGATAATTTATTTAAAGATATAATAAAATAAAATAACTTAATCAATTGAGATTCAAGTAAT
>JAQFXV010001824.1:0-12131 GCA_034694065.1 Camisia spinifer | reverse complement strand
TCTGAGTCCATTGATACCTCACTTGACCAGATCCGACCACCCGAACCCCCTCAATTCAACATTAAAGCATTTTGCACGATAAATCCCACCATTTGCACCAGCAATATAAAATTCACATGTAAAAAATATTTTCTGCGTTTAATTTTGTGTTCGTGCTTGTTTTGGGGATCAAGTCAAGCCCACCTCCTCGCGGTGATCCCTGAGTCGCGCTAAAGGGCCTCTGCATTCAGCTAATTCTGTGTACTTATCTCTTTTGGTGCAAAATGCTTTAATGTTGAATTTAGGAGGCTCGGGTGGTCAAATCTGGTCAAGTCAGGTATCAATGGACACAGATTGATTAAGAAAACTTATCGGGAAAAAATTTCGAGAGTTCGCTAGACCCGTCGGGAATTGGTCAGAAAGTGGTCAGAATCGGGTCAAGTCTGGTCTCAATGAACTCGGTTTGACGAACTGAATCCAACGATGTATCACACTTGAGGGGGTGTGTCAGAAACCCCTCTGGGCGCAACTCCTCAGATCTTCCCCTTTGTTTTTCTGGATTATTGAATATGAATAAATTCTCAGGAGATGTAAGTCGAGATATTGCAACATATGTTTCTTGAGAATCGAATGTATTCCCAAGATTAACATAAAGTTTTGATCTTATAGTCATTCCTTGTGATTTATATATTGTCATGCAATATGCCAATTGGAGTGGAAATTGGAATCTGGTGAAAGTGATTAAATTTCTGACACTATTGATGAACTGTTGAAACACTGGGAATGGATTCTCCTAATTCACATCATCTAATTTTCTCATAAAGATACAAGTTTCTTGAATGTATGTTACAATTCTAATAGTACTATTCACCCAACTATTACGTGGATCGATGTTCCTCAGCCGCATTACTCTTGCACCAAATGTGACTTGTAGTAATTTTGGAAAAATTATTTTCAAATCTTATTCCATATCTTGAAATTTTTGGGTTTTATATATTGTTCCATCACCAACTCTGACAGAATCAATAGCAAGAAATCCATCCTTGTCATCATTTTCGTTCTTGGTATTATGTCTGTTACTCATTATTATTCCTTCAATTTGTTTCAATATTAGTACATTGTATAGATTTTTTTGAAAGTTTTTTGTCAATATCATTATATCTTCATATTCTTTCGGATCTTGAGAATAGTTTCGTTGTTCAATCAATGCTTCTATCTGTTGATTTACAGTTTTACAATCAGAGAATTCTTCATTACGTGATTTTAAAAATTCCATTACTTCTTTATTATAGTCACAAATTCTCACATTGCTGAGTATCCTTTGATTTTCTGCAATTTGCAGTCGGATTATTGTTTTTAATTGCATGAATTTGAATTCTTTAAGGAGTTCACTCTGATATAATTGGCTATTTACTGCTGGGAGTTGTCTGAAGTCAACAACAATAATAACGTCTCTGTCACCAAAACGTGTATTTTGTGAGCGAAATTCTATTTTTCAGAATTTACTCAAATAATAATGAGCAATATCGAAAGTGTCTTTATCAACCATTAAAATCTCGTCAATAATTAGAATGTCTGTGTCTATTACTGCTCTCGCGTCATTACTCCCATACGCAATACTCGTCTTCTTACTTATATTCTATTTTAAGAAGTTGTAAATCGTTTTTTTATGGCATATTTCCAAGCGAATTTTTCAAAAATTAAGAGTAAAAAATTCAATATAATCAAAAAAAATTTACTCTTTTTTAGAAAATAATTTCAAAAATAAAGCCCCACCTATTCATCAATTACGTCTAGAAAAACTTAGTTTTCAAGCATATTTCAAATAAATTTTTCAAAATTAAGATGTAATTGAATTCAAAATTGAATGGCCTTAAGATTTTTAAAAAATTAAAAACCCATCAAATTCTATAAATATACTCATTTACCTTTCAAATGAATTGAAAACTCGCTCTCAATCAAAAATCATTTGACCCTTTTAATCATCTAGTTGAGAAAAATTTGTAGGAATTTACGGTGCTTCAATGATGGCCCTAACATATGAAACTAACATCATCTCTCTATCACCTTGTTACGATTTTAAAAAAATTCCGGAAAAACACGAATAAAAAATCCGGGAAAAACACGAAAAATCCTATGTTAAAACTAAGAGTCAACATTGGGATCGTTTTCCAGCCCTTAAGCTCAGAGGTAACCAGACAAAAACGGGAGCGCTGAACGTAGAATTTTAAGCTCTGAAACCGCTAGAATGGAAATTTTCCGAGTCATCGTTGCGGTCACCTTCAAAAGAGTCTTTACTTTTTTTAAACAATGAAAAACATTTTTTAACTATGTTAAAATTCGACGAATGGGATGAAAAAAAATATATTTTGTAGACCTTTATTTTAGACAAATTATAGTGAAGACAAAATCCCATTATCTATAGCGGTTTAGGAGAAAAAGAATTACAAAATAAATCCACATAAACCTCGCTCAAAAAAGGTTACGCTCCCTGGAGTTTCGTTCCATGTAAAATCATTATTTTGCCGACCCCTCAAATGGTTGAAATGTGAGACAAATTAATCCTTTGATCAGCACACACCAGTCTAGATCTTTAATGAGGGTATTTTGGGTGTGGATATCTCGCTGTTTAATGGGCCGAAGTAGGTCTAGACCTATTTCGGTCCGGAATTTCAAAGCTCAGTGGAAAAGCTATAGACTATCAATATTTCAAGTAAATTTTCAATGCAGTGCCTTTCAAACGATAAGTTTCATCCGATAAATATGAAATTTTTGACAAAAGCTATGAATTTAAGAATTTTTTTTTCAGTGAAAAAACTATGAAATTTCAATAATATTATCTCAATCAGACTTGATCTTCAATGAAATGCTATTGTTGACCGACATTCTAAGTGAAAATGGACAAAAATTAAAAATATGATTAATTCAATTTTCTTTTAATGTTAATGCAAAAATCGATTTATTTTATATAATATGGAAATATTTTATAATATCAATAATATCAAATAATTTTCAATATCAAAGTAAAAATTCAAAGGTTAACATCTGATTTCATTATAAATTTGGACAAATACTTGTTATTCGAAAGACTTAATTTTAATCAAAATTTGAGTGAATTTTACTATTTCTGACAGAATTGTTTAAATTGAGATGAATATATCAAAATACGAAAACAACATATTACTTTTTTGTTACGAGATGCACATTTTAAAATACATCTCGTAACAAAAAAGTATAAAATAATCTTACCTTCAATTCCAGAATATATATTAAAATAATAAAACTATAGAGATCATGAATGTAATTTTCTGTTTTCATTTTCGAGTGGATTTTCACACATAGAAAAAATTAACAGTTCAACAGTATAACTTGTTTTAAATGATACCATACAGGACTTGAATGCATTTTATAAAAGAAAATTGATCATAAATCACATATTGACAAACATTTTAAAACACTTAAAATACAAAGCATTGCAGCAATGATAATAAAAAAAAGTTTCAGATATATTGCTAAACAAATTATTATTAATATCTCAAATGAGTTTCAAGTTGATGTTTCATCATATATCAAGTAGATTAGATGAATTTTTTGTGGAAATAATAAATTAAAATAAAACTTGTAAAGTGAATTAAATTATGTCTATAAATTGATCTCTCCTATCAAATAAATCAACTTGAGTAAGATTATTTCTGAAAAAAATTCCCAAATTTATAACTTTTGTCAAAAATTTCATATTAATGGTGCGACAACTATTGTTTAATAAGCAAAGTTTGACATTAATAGAAAAATAAATTAATCATATTTTTAATTTTTGTCCATTTTCACTTAGGAGGTCGGTCAAAAATAGCATTTCATTGAAGATAAAGTCTGATTGGGATAATATTATTGAAATTTCGTAGTTTTTTCACTGAAAAAAAATTCTTAAATTCATAGCTTGTCAAAAATTTCATATTCATCGGATGCAACTTATCGTTTCCATAAATATTAAATAACTTTAACTAAAAGAGAGAATTTTCTCACTAAACTTCAAAATTATAACAATAGATTTCCAATTTTTTTATATTTAAAATGTGTGTATCAATTAATAATAAATGATTCCCAACAACTTCGTATTTATCGGGCGAAAACTGTGGTTTGAAAGGCAATGCCTTCAAAATTGACTTCAAATATTGATATTCTATAGCTTTTTACCTGAACTTTGAGATCCCAGACCAAAATAGGTCTAGACCTATTTTGGCCTCTTAAAGAGCGAGATATCCACACCCAAAGGATCCGCATTGAAGATCAAGACTGGTACTGACCAAAAGGTCATTTAACTAAAACGAAATCAACACTAAATACTGTATTAAGTTGACTACATTTAAAATTAACGTAATCAATGTTAACGTAATATAACTTTACTATTATTTTATATCTATTTTATAAGTAAAGTTATTTCAAATTATATAATGTTTGACTTTCAAACTCATATGACTTTTATCTTGTTATCAGTTATTATATTATTAATTAATTAAAAATATTTTTAAACCAAACTTATTTTGCAAATTAATCAAATTTAAATATTATTTAATTTTTTAAAAGTTTAATAATTGAAAAATAAATTAATTTAACTAATAATAAAGCCTTATTTGATTCAAATTAAATGTTTTTAATTTTAATTGAAATGATGTTTTTTTGTTAATCATTTGATATTATCAGCAATTTATCGATAAATTCAACAAAAAGTGAGTCATTTTTCGTTTTATTTTCGTTTAATTCTATTATCTAATTATAAAAATTATGTTTTAATAATCTTTAATAGAAATCAATGAATGGTTTTTCGTTTAAATTGTTTGCAATTTTATTAATTATTAAAAATAAATTGAAGTCAAAACCGAATAATGGGAAACAAATCATTAAAATATAACAAAAGTATTGATAATAATAGTAATAATAATAATAATAATAATAATAATAATAGAAAGAGAAGATGTGATCCATCAATATTTGGAGCGATTGATGACAACGATTGCGAACGTATTAAACAATATTATTTAAGCGGTTATAATATAAATAAAGAAGATATAAATGGTTTAACACCTCTTCATTGCGCTGCTATTAATGGTAATGAAGAATGCGTTAAATTATTGATAGAATTTGGCTCTAAATTAAAGACATGTTCATTAAGAATAACATGTTTACACTTTGCGGCACAAAATGGTAATAAAAATATAATAAATATGTTGATAGATTACGGGTCACACGTAAATGCTTTCGATGCTATGGGAGACACACCTCTATCGAGTGCTGTTCAGGTCAATAATATCGAGACCGCAATCGCTCTTCTAATGAGAGGAGCAATACTTCATCCACATGTAGTCATCTCTGCCATAGAATACGGTTTCACTGATTTGTTGAGACAATTGATTAATAATTACAAACCAGATATTGTTTCATCTATTGATTTGAGTAATTTTCGTTTCACTGGAGTCGCTCTTTTAGGTCTAAAACTGTTATATTTCGCTGGCTTTAAGTTTAGTGACACTTTTTGTACTCACGCAAAACCTTTAGATTGGTCTGACTTTTGTATTTCAGGTCAGATACGTCTTCCTCCGGCTCATTATAATCGTGAAGAAGATTTGCGAGCCTTTCAATTGTTTAGTTTATGGCTTAAACAACAACAACAACAACCCGTTTCCCTTAAATGTTTGTCTCGAATGGCTTTCCGTAAGGCTTGTGTTGTGAACACTATTCAAATAGTCTTAACTAAACTTGAATTACCGGTCGTTATAAATGATTATTTGTTACTCAATTCTATTTAATATTTGTTGTCTATTATAATAGTATTATTCAATTTGTTATATATTAAGTTATTTATTCTATTCTTATATTACTTTTATTATAAATTTTATTATTAAATTATTAATTATTTGGAAAAAAAAACTAAATATTGTGTGAAATCTAAGCCATTCCTCAGAAAATTGATTCCCATATCATTGAACAGGAGTTCAATGAGAATAAACTTTTAATATAAAATAAGTTTCGATTTGAAGAAAATTAACTAAATTAAAAATAGTGGTCTTTAAGTTTAATCATTAAAATTAGTTACCTTTATATTTATAACAATTCGTTATTCAATTTTTTCAAAACTTGAAAGTATTTTACAGTCTTTTTATAAAAAGAAAGAGAAGATGAGCAGATCTTTTCTCAACTTATTTTTAGTATTTAATGCATTCCTTGACCACAATATGGTTTAAACATTTAGAGTTATTGTTCAATCAATCAGTTTTACAAAATATAGTACTTTTCAAAATCCCTGATTAGTAAAATTCGTATTAATTTTAAATTTCAATTTGATTCAGTCTTTTGATTTCTCACATTCATTGACTAGTTTTGAGATATCATTTGAATTTTGGTCACTTTAATATTCATAAATTCCTTGCGTATGCAATAATTTAATTGATTTACATAACTTTCATGAATAAAAATCACTGTAAAGAATATATTAAACATTTAAAGAAATTGCTTCTATTCATACTTTACTTCTCTAAGTTTTCTCAATGGAATCTCAAACTAATACAGTATACTTCAGTTATTCTTTTCAAAGGTAGCTTTTAGATTTCAATTAAATAAATAGCTCTCAAAACTCGTTGAATATTGAGTTTTAAGTTAGTCTGAATTAATGAACCTTTTTTAAATAATTTCTAAAGTGCAGTCGTCATGTTATGCGCACTGTCTCTTATCGATTGAGTTTTTGTTGATACGAAGCTTAGAATCGCGCAACTATTGCAGCACTCAGTCTGAGTTTGAAAAGAACACATATTGAATGGCATCAATTCCTCTTCATTCCTATCTTAATGTGATTCTAATGTTCAAAATAAAAGTTGAGTCAGTCTAAGAACAGATATGAATGAAAACTCCTTTGATAACATACTTAACCATAAGTTTTATAAATCTTTAGATCCGTATCATCCGAAAACAGTTCAATGAAAAGTTAAGAAACATTAGAAAATATTTTGTTATTTTGGGATTAAATTGTTCTAAAACTTTCTCATATTATCCGATTGTATTGTTTTTCCGCCAGTTTTGTCAACTCATTGTATTTTAAAAGCAAATCTTAAAGCTATATCTTATGAAATTTATTTCTTTTGAATTGAAGTTTTATGTGAATAATTTTTGTAATACAAGTGAAGTTCAATCGAACTCTTGAAGTTTTTATCCCTAATGAAAAAGTGAAAATCAATAATAATAATAATAGAATAATTTTTTTCTTTATTAAATTCTGAATATGTCCTCAATTTTCGAAAAATGAAAACTTTCTTTCCAAAAATATAGAGTGAAAGTAAAGTTAAATAAATGGTACGAAGAGATGACATAATTCCGTGATCAGCAAAAATAAAAAGATGCTTAACAAAAGTGAATCATAAGTTCATTATATACACAGGTAATGATGCAAATAAATTCTTATTATGTATTCTTATTTTCGTTAGTTTGGTGAATACTAGAGGTTTATTTTTTCGAGAATCAGATTCTCGAGTCTCGAAATTATACACTCGATCGAGACTCTCGACTCTCGAAATTATTTTAAAGCTGAAAATAAATTTTTTATAAACTATTAATTTACAGGAGATAAAATGTATATAGGCACTAATAATCATAGATAAGCAATTTCAATTTTAAATGGTGGTCAGAGTCAAATCAGGAGGGGGTCCGGTTTTTGAGCTCCAAAAGTAGGTTGTTAAACCATCTTCACCTTACCATTGCTTATCTATGGTTAATAATTATATATAACTTCAGTTTCATACTCATTTATAGTTCGTTCTCGAAGAGCTTTCAAAGAATAGAGATTTACAAGTGATAGAACTTTCAAATTTCTGATAATTATCGCTTTCTTTAGAAAATTTTGGAAACCTCATTGAAAATTATTTAAATTATTTTTCAAAAAATCAATTCGAGAGTCTCGACTGTACTCGATCGAGATCGATAATAGTAACTCTCGATCGAGAGTCTCGAGTTTCGAATCAACCTCTAATAAATACTATTCGAGTCCCACTTATTTTTACTTACATTCAAGTAAAAGTTATTTGGGATTTACTTCAAAGAAGAAGCTTTGATATGAAATACAAAGTCTAACTGAATTTAATAATACTTATCTAACTTTCAATTACAGTGTATGTCCTTAAGTTAGCTTAAAGTGATATTTGTCAAAATTTAATCTTTCAGTTAAAGCAGTTTCCGAACAGTACTTTAGTTTTTTTTCAATATGAATGTTGATAAAGAAAAAAAATATCATTTCCATCGATTGGATCAACTAATGTAAAAAGTTAGAATATGTTATATTTATAGATTTGCATTGTATTCATTTTATTTGTAACCATTACTTCGGACTAGAGTTTGGAATTCTATAACAAAATAAAATTAAAAATTAAAAGTCGAACTTTTTTGTAGCTTAATTTAGAGGATTGCCGAAACTTATATTAGACAATTTTTTGAATAAAACTTGAAATTGCATTCATTTAATCCTTCATTTATTATTATTATTATTATTTAATTTACAAGAATGAAATATTTTTATTTCAATTATAAATTTTTAATTATTAACTTTACTTCAAAATAAAAGCTGAAATAAATAATAGTATCAAAAAGTAAAAATTCATAAATTTTAGTTAAAAACATAATTTATTCAAATATTTTCGGTCTTCTGGGTTTCGGGCATTAGGGGTTCGGCTTTTAGGAAAAAAAAACCGTTTATAAAGCATATTTTCTAAAGGAAACTAATTTGCAAACTTGCATATATGCAAAAACAGAGTGGTGTGAGATATCATCCGTTATCTCCCAATATAAACAGTTTAATTATATCTTCAAATATTCATTTTTCGACTTCGACATCATTAACTTCATCGTTTCATTCAATTTTATATAATTCCTTTTTTCAAAATATAATGAAAAACGCTTTATCATACAAAGAAAAAAATGAGATAATGCAATATTTCAAAAGCAAATGTTTCACAATATTTGTTATAATACTCCTAAATACTGAGGTGATCAACAAAATTATAATTATATTCGTTATTAAAATAGCTTTTTTAGAGCTCAATTGTTTTCATGATATAATAGCATAGATTCATTAGTTTGTGAGATCAAAAAATGCAACATTGCTTAATAGAAATAAAAGCATATAATTCAGAACCTTAATCATAAAAAGCGACAATATTTGATGTCATTTCTTCCTCCCATTTGGATTAGAATCCATTTAATACAAATGTGCTCCAAAAAAAGTGTGAGCAGAACTCATAAATAGTGTGACATAAGTTTACATTTGAGAGCACTTTAGGAAATATTATTCCCATCGCTAATATAGTGTATTATATTCTTCCAGTGTTTTATTATTAGTGATGGGAATAATATAGTGATAATAGTGACGACACGCCTAACAAAAAAATTTTTATTGTAAAGAAAAGTTCATCATTACCTGAATTTTCTATTTTGTTTTAACGGAAAGGTCAAAGGTTCACATACAGGTTGTGTAGTTTCATCTAAATATAAAAAAATATTTGTTTAAAAACTAATAATTATTGCTTTGCTGGAAAACTATTAATATAAAGAGATAACTATCGCTAAATACCAACGTTATATTTGTTGTAAACGTGCGTAACTAAACTTGCGATTATGTGCAGTTAAAAAAAAATTCAAATGATTCAGTGATTTAATTGAATACGATTGACTCGATTCATTTGACTAAGTTATTATACTTCGAAACCTTTGATTTTGTGATTCCTAAACAATATGTTCAGAGTTTTCCAGATTTTTTCGGTAGATTTGTTCAATAGATTTGTCTAATCAAATGCTCCCATTGTTTCCTAACATTATATAAAATTATTTTAACTTTTTATACTTGATGATAATGCTTTATTGACTTAATTAATAAAATTTAAACAAAATTATATTTGATCTTTAAATTCGATTTTGACTTATATATAACCTGTAACTTAATTAGTATTTTTTCTTTAGTTATAATTATCGGAGCCTTAATGAAAAATGTCACCCATTCCTCTCTCAATATAATATATATTTTCAGATGGAATTAGAATCAAAACTCACTTTTTTATCAACATTTCACGTGTTACAAGTCTGAAGATTTATTTTTGTGAGTCTTGTTCATAATTAATTAATAGCATTAATTAATAGCAATCGATTCTTTGAAAGTTAATATTGTTAGTTTTTCATGAAACAAGAATTTATTGATTGCTCGCACACTATTTGAGTTTTTAATAAATTATGATGAGCAATATCTGCCCAAAAACAGCCTTTATTTGTGAGATTGAATTTACTATGTAAAGGTTCAGTTTGATTTGAAGCCATTTTCCAAACAGCTTACAAGTTAAAATAAATTTTAATCATGTTTTTCTATGACATTCGTCCTTTTCCTCTACTTGAGTAACGAAAGAGAAATGGTCAGATTTCTTCAAAAATGGATTATGAGAATCCAAATGAAAGATGTCCAAAACGTCATAAATTGGATAAAAATCAGCTCCTTATGTCACCGGGAAAGTGATTAAATTAATTTTTGAAAATTTTATTTATTATGGACTCTATGGGATGAATAGTAAACTTTGGACATACATTTGCATACTTAACCGATTGAATAAATAACTTATTTGATGAACAGTAGTTTCAAAGAATCCATTAATATTTTATAATACATACGAATAACTTATGTTAGAAATAATCAGTTTAATTGATTCTTGTACTGGTTCTTTATATACTAAAAGTTTGAGAGCATTCGCTGAAAATATGCATTCGTTGTGCACTTCTTTGCATTCTTTTAGTTTCCTATTATAACCAGTGTCTGTATTCAGAACTAATAAAGAGTTTTCAAAACATTTTTGTCCCTAATGTATGTGTTAAAACTCAAATTCATCCTTAAAGTTGATTTAATTTTGAACCTAAAATATATAGTTTACGAATAAATCGATTTAAAATCTTTTTAGTATTAGTGTTAGTCGAGTATTACTTTTTCATTGAATACTACTCATGTGTTATCGAAGTATTATTTTATTTTTACTTAATTTCTGTGTCCTTCAAATTTTTTTTACCCTACTTTTACTGATGAAGAAAAAATTATAATTATTATGAATTATGGTGAAAAAGAAGAACTGACATCAAACTCTCATACCCTTATTCTATTTTCATGAAAGATTAAGTTAGATGAAAAAACAATGTGATTTAATTAATCACATGAGCTTTATCTTCACTTAAACATACAGTAACTGTTATGAAGCATTGAGTATTCAGAGAAGGGAAAGGCTATTTATGTGCCATCAGATGGTGACTTCCCATTTTTTCGAATCTCATTTTTTCGAGTCTCACTTTTTCGAAAAATTGCCCATTTTTTCTGAAAATATAACTAAATCACTTTGTTCTGATTAACATTGATAATTTAAACATATTTAAAACGGTAAATTATTTAAACTGTTTATTTAATTATAATTTAAAATATCAATTTTTGAAATCACAAAATTCAAGAAAACACAATTTAGCATTAAGCAGAAACTTATGGTTCTTAGGCTGTTGATTGAATGATTAAACATTTGTGGTGCTGGTCGTTATAAAGTGGTCTGAACTTTTTTCTAAGATTGCTCTAACACTAAAATTGATAAAATTGTGATTAACCTATGATTATGTGCATTAATTTCATGTTTTCTGATTAACTTTAAAGTTTGAAATTAAGTTCAAATACTATGTTAAACAAGCAGTAAATAATTAACGATTGCTTTCGAAAAAATGGGAATATTTTCGAAAATACGAAATTCGAAAAAATGGGAATGAGCCAATGACGATAGATAGTAAATTTCAAATTAGGTTCGCCCATTTATAATACTGTATATTAAATTTAAATATAAGTCGAGTTAAAATGATCAAATAATTTGAATACATTAGTTTTCTTCATAAACTCCTTTTTCATATTAAGTTGGAATTGAGATCAAATGAAATAAAAATGTCATTACATAATCTGAATATTTTGTGCGGGTCTTACTCGGAATCATCAAATAATATCGTCGCCTTAGAACTATAATGTTCTATCTGAACATTAATACATTTCCCATGTATTTTCAATGGCAATTCAAATTTTGAATAATAAGCCTGTTCGACAAAAATTGAACTCACAC